>JACEFZ010018348.1:555000-662500 GCA_014155875.1 Cepaea nemoralis | reverse complement strand
ATTTCCGCTGTGTTTAATGTATTCTTTTGTGTGGGAAAAATACATCTTTCTATGAAATATTGATTCAGTGGACAAAAATTGATTAATAAATCCCCAGTTTCATTCATTACTCCGTGTTCCCTGGTTATTTCTTCATAACCAGCATTATCCTATCCTATCTTGACATTTAGGTCACCCGTCAGAATTTTGCTACTGCTATTTCTTTGATTACCTGATTGTCGTGAAATCACTTTAAATTTACCATCAGATGATAAAAATACCAAGGACAGTTTGATTCGCAACTGCAGGTGTTTACTACGGAGAGTCGGTGAGATTAAATAGCACCGCCGTCCTTAAGAATTCTTGGGTAGACAGAAAATATGTCAAGGTTATTTTGCCGACCAGCGGGATCAAAGAAACACGGGAGCTGCTGTTAAGAGAAAATTGTAGGCTTGTTCTTGTGACATTGGTTGAAAACAGGGGAGAGAATTTATTCTGAAATTGATAATCTGCCCCTGGAACATCTGATGTATTGACATCAAAGGAACGTCACCAAAACAACCCAAGGCTCTTGACAAAAATATCATGACTTGTTCACAGTTAGTGTTGAAGAAAAGGTTGACCTGAGATGACGTGTTTTCTGTACCGCTGTTAGGAATTCGGAGAGAGCATCTACAGTGTTGATTTAATTAAAGATTAAGTAACATGTGTCTTTATGGCAAATGGTAGATGCCATCCAGGAGTGATGCGGTGTTGCGTAAGGTACTAAATATAGTGTATTTAGGCCTAATTAATATAGGCAGTAGCCTTGTTAAAACTAGTGAAGTGATGATTAGCTCTGCTAGTTGAGAATAGAGTAAAGTGATGATTAGCTCGGTTAGTGAGAATGGAGTAATGAAGTGAGAATTAGCTCTGCTAGTGAGAATAAGTGTAGTGGGTCTGGAGATGGGGGACTGTCCAATAGTGGGATCTTCCAGTGGGGTGCCTACTGGGGTTCTGCACTATATCTATTGGTCTTTTCTTGTCTTAACCTGATTCAGATTGTTGAGATGAGCCACTCTGATCCCTGACAGAGTTTAGTTCACTGATAACTCTCTGAGCAAGGAAGTAGGCCTACATTCAGCTAGTAGGGATAAGTATCAGGCGGCCTTCACCAGATGTGGTCTCTTTCTCTAACAGGTTCCCCTACGTCTATGAGGAAGCTCTACACTGGGTTTGATGGAGGTCAACTCTCAGTAAGAGGAACATCAATTGAACATTCACTTTATTTTATAAGATGAATAAACACCCAGAAGAAAGTATGGTCAGCACTGTTATGCTAGGCCCAGGATCCAGAGGGTCCATACGAAACTGGCTCGGTTGAGCAAAACATTATAAACGATTCATTTACAATAGGGATTCACCGAGGTTGGGTGATAGTTGTTTCTTCACCACATACCACTGAACACTAGTGAATAGAAAAGAACATTGAACATGGAGTTCTCGTGGAATAATTTAGTACAGTGAAGCAGTACTTTAGAACCGTTTGTGTGTGACAATCTATGAAAATGGATTAGAACAACTGTGAGACCTGTGACATTGAAACCTAGTTTTCTCTGTACAGTGATCCGTACTTATCTGAGTTATAGGGACCTTAGCCTTTACAGTGAATGACAGATCCATGATTAATGTTAAACAATAACCATTTTCGGAGGATCATGAATCTAGTCGACCCAGTGGATCCCGGAGAAAGTCAACGTCTAGAAGAGGAGACGCATCAATGGGTGAGGTGTTCTTATGCTAAGCTATCATGCAGTGGCGTACCCTTGCTATGATGATCATCTGACTTGGCTCCTGATCTGCTGCTCTGAATCTACAGACACACTAGAATTCGACATACATTCTACACATTACACACACACTTCTCACACACATACTCTTTGCTTTAATAAATTATTTTGTATTTATTTGTTGAAGCTAGAGTTGTTGAGTATGTTGTGTTTAGGGAAGAGTGTGAGGGGGTATGATCTAGGGGTGAGTGAGAGTAAGAAAGAGGTGTCTGCAGACTGACGGAGTTTTGTGGACGGATTCTGGTGGTTTCTCTAGGACAATAATATTGGGGTAATAAAAAGGTGGGTGTTTATTCCCCTCACTCCAGGGACGACACTAAAGTAATAAAGGATTACTACGACACTAATATACTTTGAAGTTTACTGTAGAATTCCACTTTAACTGATCGTCATTATCATTTGTTGATACATAGCATGTGATCACGTGTATATTTATGTTATGTTACTGTTAGTATTCTAGAACCCACTGCCTCCCACTCTATTCATGCTTTCTCTACCTCTTTAAATAACATGAAGGCCACTCTTTCTTTGGGGTGGGGTGGAGTTTTTCCTTGTATGGCCTGAGAACGTCACCATTTCACGTTTGCTTATAGTATAAGTGTTTTGCCTGCTACGGTCTTCCTTGTTTCGCACAATCCCAAAATCCTGATCTTATACGAAGTTGCTTTAAATTAAAACCTTAGAAGTGTGCTAGAAATTACAATAACCATACTATTGTCTTGTAACCTGTGTTGTTAAGGATGTCAAGAGTATAAAGCATTGACATCATGGTGCAAATGAATACGGTGATGTCTGTCACGAGCTCGCCATGAGTTAACCAGATAATAATACCGACGTTTGCTTGGCGTATATTTTCTAGGCCACAACAGTCGTACTAACAGAGTAAACACAGCTGCACGGGATACATCAGGTCAGCCCATATACACATTTGGTGGTGAGTGAGGAGGAAGTGAGTGCGCTGAATCATATATCACCTTGACAAGTCATAAACATATCAGAGGGAAAACGGAAGTACTTAGCACGGAAGTAACAGTACATATGTCAATTCTGGGCTTCCGGAACATCGAGAAGATTGACGGCTGGTTACTGGCAACTGTGTTGAGAGTATACAGGAACTCGCTGGCTTGTTTTGAGAATCTAAACAATTAATGACAACGTTGACAAGGACTAAAGCCAGGAAAATATATTCTTGACAATGGCTGATATGTCCAAATAACACCTGTGTGGACAGGAAGAATACAGTCACGTGACCAATTAGAGGTTTTGCCATAAACCATGATTGGAGATGGGGAGTTGACAAAAACCGTGGATTATGATGGACGTGTTTGTGGGAGAGCTCTACAGTGCTAGATAAATTTAACATTAACTAGCATGTGTCGTTATGGCAAAGTGTAGTAGCCATCCCGGGAATGAGGCGGTTGTGCATAAGGTAGTCAATATAGTCAATTAGTTCTAATTAATATGGGCTGTAGGCTTGTAAAAACTATAGTGTGATTATTAGCACTTTTAGTGGAAAACTAACTAGAGTAGGGAAGTGATACTTGGCTCTGTTAGTTGAAAATAGATTAGTGAAGTGTTGATAAGCTTTACTAGTTGAGAATTGAGTAATGAGGGATAATTGGGATTTTCCCGTAGGTGTCCCTGGTGGTCGGGGTTCCGCATTCTGTTTGCTGATATTTTTTGTCTTGGCCTGATGATAACCTATGTGGTCAGTTCATATGTCCCTGATGGGTTCATTATATTTTCTGAGTGAGGCCGATGGCCCACGATCATCTAATAGAGATCAGTGACGGGGAGGCTATCACCAGTTGTATGATTTATTTTACAGGTTCCTCGGGTTGGAATGAAGAACCCGGACCCAATGTAACATCCGATCCCGGATAAATTATGATGTGGAGAGATGGGCCAGCAACTTTCGCAATGGAAGAAGTTAAGACACATTGCTCGGTGGAGTCTAATGGTATATGTATCCTACATGAGTGAATACCAATCGTTAACACACCTGAAGTGATGGAGGTTCAGCTCATGTGGAACTAGATCAGTAGGGACTGATGTTCACAGTAGATGAAACCAAACATTGAAGTGTAGTTGTTCCACGTATCAAGGAAATCAGAACTTTCAGACTATATCTAGTGAATAAAGCAAGCCATTTTATTCTAGATACATTAACTGTTTAATAGTGAGAACTAGTGAACATTTATCAAGAGACAAAAAGACTTGTTAGTAGGATAGTGTTCCATGTTTGTTTTCACTGTGCCGGAATTATGAAGCCGGAGTTTCTATAAACTATTAGGAACAGTTGCGTTAGGAAATATACTAGTATTTTCCACGGATTATATTTACATGAGATTCAGATCTCATGGTCATCAGAGTTCCTGGAGGAGGACATGTCTGGAGAGAAGGATACGACTTCGGTGAGGTTTTTCGTACTGACTTGAATGATGTCGTGTGATCCTTGCCATGATGTGTACACTATGATCCTGAACTTTGAAGGCTGACACATACATTTATGTTATAATACACGACACACTTTTTCTTCGCATACACGTCTCATATACGTTACACTTTTCTTTTAATAAAGTAGTCTTTATTAATTTTTAGAAGCAAGATTTGTTGAGTATGTTGCGTTGGGGAAGTATGAGAGGGGGCATAGTACGACAGTGAGAGAGTGATAGGAAAAGGTGTCCATAGGCTGATGGAGTGTGTTGGACGGAAGCTGGTGGATTCTCCAGAATATTGAGAGGAAAAAAAAATATTATAATGTGAGTGTCGACTCTCTTCACTCCAGGGACGACACTGTAAAGGAGGACACGACAATGTCATAAAGACAGTTTAAAGATGACCGCCCCACTTTTGACATGCATCATAGAGGAGCAGCGTTCTGTTATCTGTTGTTTGTTCAGTGAAGAGGAGAAACCTATAAAAATGCATTGGCTAATGAAGGTCCAGTATGATGATGTATGCTTGTCAGTCCAGAAAGTAGGGAGTTACAAAACTTTTTGGTCCGATGAGAATTATAGCAGGTGGTGCATGAGTGGTTACACACGCTCAACCAAGAAAATTGTTTCCACAAGAATCCAAGCATTTTGTCGGTGCTGGAGGGCATGCGTTGAACGTAGTGGTGACTATATCGAAAAATGATACATTTGTTCTTTACTTTTTCAGAATGTATTCACAAACAAACATTTCAGGTTTTCATTTGAAGCCCCCTCGTAATATTTCATGTCCTCTACCATTTGTGCTCTCTTTCCTAATGAATACATAGGTGTAACGGTCCAGGTGCCAATCCGAGGTGAAAGAAAGTTCGTCAGCGATCCAGCTTCCTCGCGGATGTCTCCGTATAGCATGAAAGCCCCTCTAGATGAGTTCCTTTCCTTGCAGGTTCCTGAGTTCTTCTTTTTTCTGTTTTCCGTCTTTGGGTACTGCCACTCCACAAACGCCTACTTTTTAATAAGGCTAAATTAATTCATAAAATCCTATTTCAAAATGCTCCAAGCTACCTTTGGCCATTGTTTAAATATAACGTAAGACATAGCGAACGACTAAATATACTTCATGTCCCTAAACCTAGGATAGATTTATATAAAACAAGCTTAGCATACTCTGTCGCTTAGTTGTGGAACAATCTTCCACAAGAAATCAAAAACACCACCAATGATTATACATACATACGCAACATGTTTGAACACTACCTCAGTACAGACTACATCCCCCATAAAACGAAAACAAAAAATAAGAAAATAATAATGGTAAATTATCTCAAACGACAGTTGGCCAAAAAACATTCCCATATGTATGGCACATTACACCTTCCTTGGGTATTTATAATGCCCGTGTTAAACATTGCCTCAGTGAGTCATTTGTTATTGATTATTTTTTATGCGTTTTAATGCTTATTGTTCTTTTGTTGTCAAATATTTTGCTTCATAAGTGATGTTGAAAGAAAGAATGTATGAGAGGGAATAGAGAAGAAGGGCAGAATGTCAGACGGGCCTGCGTGCCCAATTCTTAACCCTTTGAAAATAAAGATTTTCGTTCGTTTTTGCCTTGTTCATTATTCATTGGATGTTATGACTGCATGTTTCTACACGATCGTGTAGCCGACCCTAAGCACATTTCTTAGTCGCCTCATACGATATGCTTGATAGGCTGCAGGACCACAGTTCTTTGCTTCTCTTACCGGTCCCGGTGACACACGTGCGTACCCAGACCAGCACAATGGAAACAGTCATTTGATAGTTGAACAGGTAGCTGTCTTCAGTGTTATTACATTTCTTCTTGGGTAATATGTAACTGCAATGGCAAACTACTGAACGTAAACTTGCCAAGAGATCACAAATAGCATAAACATAATATGGTTGACTGCGACGTCCTGTAAAACGATATGCAACTACTTTTTTAATATGTAACTAGACAGTCTGCTTGTTGTGCCAGAGCGACTTCTCTGGGCAGTGTGTCATCCCTTTCATTTCCGGGTGTACCGCAATGAACTACAATCTACTGCCTGTTTTGCATTTTTGGGACAATACGTATTGTTTTTGAGGTTCTTTTCACATATCAGTAATTGCAAAATAGACAGTGCATCTGTAAGAATTGTTTATGGATGTAAATTTTCTGAATGTACAAGTTCTTCGACTATAGCTGCTCTGACTTCGAAATTATAGTTATTGCAGTGCTTGCAAATTGCTATGCTGATAGTTGCACTGGATTTGGTCGGGTTGGCTACATACCCATCAGTCGCCTCGCCTCCCCCATTTATTATAGTAATCTGTCGATACATTTGTATATATGTGTTTCGATTTGTTCTCGTAGGTAGGCATTACCAAGGAGGCTACGAGTTACTGCTCTCAGTTTTAGGCATTTTTGTTGATTTTTTTTAAAAACTGTATTCATGTTCCACTTCTGTTTTCATCAAGGGTTTTATGCCTTTTTCTTCTTTTCAAGATTTCTGTTCTGATACTGACGTTAACTGAACTCACAGATTTTGCGCGCGCGCGCACGCACTCTCTCTCTCTCTCTCTCTCTCTCTCTCTCTCTCTCTCTCTCTCTCTCTCTCTCTCTCTCTCTCTCTCTCTCTCTCTCTCTCTCTCTCTCTCTCTCTCTCTCTCTCTCTCTCTCTCTCTCTCTCTCTCTCTCTCTCTCTCTCTCTCTCTCTCTCTCTCTCTCTCTCTCTCTCTCTCTCTCTCTCTCTCTCTCTCATATATATATATATATATATATATATATATATATATATATATATATATATATATATATATATATATATATATATATATATATATATATAGCCGGCGGTGTGGTTTAGGAGCAGTCAACGCGTTTCACAATTGCCCGCCATAACGCGTCGAGGTTCCGACATCATCCGTAGACGATTTCGAAGTAGGCCGTCTTCCGTTATTTGGGTGGTATGAGCGTCGGTCGTTCATAAAACAATGTAAAGTACCGAATTTAAACATTGCCTAGTAAATCACAAGCAACCATATAATGCTGGTGTTGACTGCGACGTCCTTTAAATTCCATGCATTTATGTGTGTATGAGTCTTTCTGTGTATGTGTTCGCGCGCATTCGTCACTTAAAGTTGTGACGCCATATTAAAGTATGTTCTGCAGTATTGTACGTCCGGCATTCCAGTTGCTCTGTGCGACACGACATAAGCTTGATCCATGCGGGAAACTGCTTCTAAGTCCGTTCGCTACGTCCTGTTTTCCGAAATCGAATTTCTTAGCTCTGTATAATCTTATGTGGCCACGGTCATATATGTGGCTGGACGTTGTTCACTGGGACGTTATGCGCCCACACATACATATATATACACATACACGTGAGTGTGTTATTCTCTCGTTGTCTGCTTATTTGATTTACGCACACAAATATACTGGTGCCATATTAAATCAATAGAGCCCTTTACGCACGGTGCGTGTTACTCGACCAACCAACATAAAACACATGTTATAGCACACACACACAGAGCCCGGGGAGGGGTAAATCAATAGAAGAGAGACCGATCTGGCTGTTTACATGTACTGGCACTGACCTGTGCCGGCTCTTCTGGAGTGCCATTCATTGCATACACAGGAATGCTGAGAGAAAGCTAGGGCTTGCTGGCGTATGTTGAGTGCCGGTGTTTACACAAGCATGCATCTATGCGTTTGGGTGTATGCAAACATAAGTGTATGTAATCCTTGAGCAGACTGCCGTCAAGGCGAGAAATGCTCATGATTTCACATATACTGTGTGGTTGTGTATAATGACATGACCCTTTCCGCTTCTCGTTGTATTTTTCATTACCACCATCTCAGAGAATTATCGGATTGACCATGTGTTCTGCCGGAGTAAGTACATTAATAAGGATATATTATTATGCAAACCATGACAAGACAATCCTCGTGTTTCTTCACTTTGTCAGAAGTGAAAGACTGTAGACAACAGAGTGTTACCGAGAAGAGAAGCACTGCAGAAGAAGCAGACTATCGGAAGGTAGACATGTTAAAGATTAACGACAAGGAGGAAATGTGATGGGTTGGCGGAGTTGTACAGAAACTGTTCCTTACCAGCGGTAAGGCGCCTGGTCCTGACTCCATCCCAGCAGAGATAAACAAAGCAGGTCGGCCGCTTCTAATAGAGCAGCTTCACCAAGTCTTTACAAACGTATGGGTGAACGAAACCATGCCACAAGATTTCAAGGACGCGTCAATAGTCCACCTTTACAAACTTAAAGGGAACCGCCAATCCTGTGACAACCACCGAGGCATCTCCTTGCTCTCAATTGCAGGGAAGAAACTTGCCAGAATTCTTCTCACTCGCCTCACAGTCCATCTCGACCAAGGTCTTCTTCCTGAGAGTCAATGTGGCTTCAGAAAAGAACGAGGAACTGTTGACATGATTTTCGCTGCAAGGCAGCTACAGGAGAAATGTCAGGGGCAGAACTCCGAAATGTTCACCACTTGCTTTGATCTTACCAAGGTTTTTGATACAGTCAGAAGAGAAGGAATGTGGAAAATTATGGCGAAATATGGCTGTCCACGAAAGTTTGTCCAAATAGTGCTGCTATTTCATGATGGTATGCAGGCAAGAGTACAGGAAAATTGAGAACTGTCTGAGCCCTTTCCTGTCACCAATGGAGTGAAGCAAGGATGTGTCCTAGCATCTACACTGGTCAGCCTCGTGTTTTCAGCTGTGCTGGCGGGTGCTTTCGAGAGCAGCGACGTTGGAATGGACATCGGCCTCCGCATGGATGGGAGGTTGTTCGGTCTCAGATAGTTGAAAGCTAGTACCAAAGCTGACAGAGACCCGTCAGAAAGCTCCTGTTTGCTGATGATTGCGCTCTATATGCCAACTCAGAGGCAGACATGCAACAGCTTTCTCATAAGCCTATGCCAACTTTGGGCTCGATATCAACTTGGAGAAGATTGTAGTTGTGTACAACCCAGATCCAGGGATTTATCACACCGTGTCGAATATCACAGTGAATGGTCATAGACTAAGTGTTGTGGACAAATTCACCTATCTTGGCAGCACTGTGTCCCAAGCTGCTACGATTGATGACGAAGTGAATCCAAGAATTTCCCAGGTCAGCGCGCCTTTGGCAAACTGTACAAGAATGTGTGAGACAGAAATGGAATGGGAATGTAAGCGGGGCTGAAAGTCTACATAGCAGTCGTATTGCTATATGCTTGTGAAACCTGGACTGTTTACCAGCGACACGCTAGGAAATTAAACCACGTCCACACGGTTTGTCTTAGGAAACTATTGAAGATTAAATGGCAAGACAAGATCCAAGACACTGAAGTCCTAGAAAGAGCGTCCATGCCCAGTATCCACACTTTACTAATAAAAAATCAGATTTGCTGGGCTGGTATTTTGACTCGCATGCCAGATCACAGGCTCTCTACACGAATTTTTTTCCGACGAGCTGCGTTGTGGTAAATACTCTCAATGCGGCCAGAGGAAACGCTTTAAGGACACTCTGAGGATCTCACTGAAGGCTTTTCGAATTCATTATGGCACTTGGGAGACTGCTGCCAAAGACCAAAATTTGTGACGTGCATCATTACGCAAGGGTGTGGTCAGTTGTGGGCCAAACAGGACTGCAGGAGCTGCGAAAGGAGGACTGGACGGAAAGGCCACTGCAGGAAATTCTCCTCCTGGAGCGTCAAGTATTCTCTGCCCACGTTCTCAAGGAGCATTTAGATCCAAGGTGGGCCTTATCGGCCATCTGGGAACTCACGGCTCCATACTTTCAACCCCGCTGGATGAAATGAATGGTCATCATCATTCTTGATTGACAAACAACACATAAACTATCAGCAGTTGAACACAGGAACAAGGTAGTCGTGAAGTACAGTGTCCAAAAACACAGGAGCCAGAAGTCTTTAAAGACAAGCAATCGTTTGAGTGGTTCGGCAGTGCATATGCTTCCATGACTCGCTATGGAAATGGTCAGAGAAGGGGGCAATCCCCGTGTTATAGTCTCATGTATTCCGTGTGTATACATCAGGTAGTGGATGAGCTGGAAGACCATGTGACTTGTAGAACTAAGAGATAACGGGAGATTTGTACATATAACTAGATAACAGAACACTTGTGGTTTTATTAGCAGTCCAGAGATTCTTTCTGTAGACAGTATCACGGCCGTGTAGGAGGCATATTTGATACACTGTTAACCAGCTAAGACAATGTGGCCTGTCCTGTGCAGCTAGCTAGCCGTACAACAAGGCTGTCATTGGACAGGCGGAGATGGATAAGAGTGCTAGTATTTAACATCCGATGTGCCGATGCCGAGGTAGCGGGTTCAACCCCGACATCGGTCAGTTGGACTAAAATGTTGACTTCTCGCCCTTGATTTGGGGACGTAAATTACAAGTATCTTTGAAGTCTGTGTGAGTTCGTCTGATGTCGAGGGACACTGGTAATAGGTAAAGCTAATCCACACGCAAAACTCAGTCAAGTGTACTATAAGTAGTAGCACGTGTATGGACTACGCTTGAGTTCAAAGCGAGCGAGCGACCCCTTCCCCCAGCCCCCTCCAAAACAAAATACAAGCTTGTAGTTGGCCTTTCAACTTCAAAACCAGTATCTCTTAAATGGAATATGCATTCAGTCCCACCCACTTGCGTAGCACAATGAGTGTACGATCATGCTGCTATTATACAACCATATGACACTTGTGGGAGGTTAAGAGAACCGCCAGAATAATTTCCGGGCTATGGATGGAGCTGAGGAGCAACCGACAGATAGTGGTTGATTTTGGTCGCAAGTTCACGATGGTGGGCAGAGAATCTCTATACAGAGACGATGGCTAAGGTCGTTGCCAAGAAGGAAAGCAATGGCAAACTGCATCTTGTCTTTTCACAACTTAGTCACCACGAACGACGTCAAAGGGCGTTTAAAATGCCAATGCAAAAGTTGGAGAAGAAAGTTATGAAAGTGTTACTGGGGATACATACCGCCTTGCAAAGAGAAATAAGCGAGGAAAGGAAAAACTGGTTGAACTGGCAAGAGCACGTAATATGATCATCGGAAACGCCAACTTGCAACAATATCCTAGACGCATTAAGTATGGGAAAACTCCAGGAATCACTGTTGTGGTCCTAACCGGAAAGTTGGATGGGAAGAGAGGCAGCGGTAGACCTAGAGAGACGATGTTGGACAGTTTCACATCATAGCATGGGGGGAACATCTGTATCAGAAATTATTGGCAGCACGCGAGATAGAGGGCTGAGAACAGACATGATCACCAATATCATATGACATGGACTATAAGAAGAGAAAGAAGATGTGTCAGAAACCTATTGTAAACACTAGTAACAAAAAATTAAGTCGCATATCCTTCACAGGACTTAGCAGTCAACCCCAGCATTTTCGCTATTCGTGATTCCTGTGCATATATTAAGTTCAGTAGTTTGCCATTGCATTCTGAACGACCGGCTCCTTTACCTTTTTCGAAAAAACCAGCACCGCTGTGTTCCGAATCCGGGTATACGGGCTCACAAACCGCGTTCGCAAGCCCTTACCACAGAGACCGGCAAACACCAGTAACCTGACATAAAATTATAGGAAAGGGACACAGACAACAAACATCCAAGCGTTGAATCTTGTTTTGCTTACATTACTCGATCTGGTAAACCTGTTGGTCTCAGGACATGGCATGTGTCCTCAGTCAAGGTCTTCATTTGTTCCCTGTCTTCAGCACAACGTGAACGCGAGTGTGTCCATGCCCATTTGTTACTGTAACCTGTACTGGATATCCCTGGCCTATCCCTTGGCCTCTTCCCTGCAACTATTCCTAGATGGGAAGTTGCAAGGTCACACTTTGCTAGCTGTCCACGTTCCACTACTGACAAGAAGGATATTGATGGTCCGTGTAGCCTGTTAGTTTCCTGTCTTTTGTACGTGTCGAAGATTTTGAAAAAGCTCTCATCCTCTTTTCGTATGACCTCTTCTGCTTTCTCATGTTTTGTATATATCGAACATCTAAATGGTTTTTAACCTTTTCTCTTCATGGCCCCTGTCGAATCACGTTTGCCTCAATTACCTTTTTCTTTTCTTGTAAAACTACAATCATGCCAAGAGACAAAATGCTTTAGATCCATCCCAAGCCAACGTGCGATGAAAAGATGATTCAGTCGAAGCCACTTCTTCACCTTCCTCGCAACTTTTCACCGTCGCTATTAGCTGGAAGTTGTATGTAAACTTAGCAACTATACTGATGTTGACAGTCGATCATGTCGAGGCCGACTGTGTGTTTGATTACCATGTAATCACAGTATTGTTGCCATGCACGTTCATGTCATCTGAATGGTCTACTCCCAAGGTTTTGGAGCAGCGGCCTGATGGCATCTGGCGTGGCTATCTGTACCGTGAAGGCAGGATGGCCAAGACTGGACTGTTTCCTGCACATCACGTCATGCTTGTTGACAGTAAAAGTAAGTCGATTCGTGTTGTATGCTTTGTAACGCTGTTCGTACATTGTACTTATACTGTTATATCTATGTTACATTACAGAATGACGACGGGAATAAAATGATAATATTGTGATAATATGCATTATAATAATAATTGTCACTCGAATTCTCATATGATCATGACAATAACTGTAACCATAATGATTGAAATATCTGTGTAATCATCAAACACCACCGTGGCAAACATTGTTGTCTTTACAGTTATTGTTAGCGTTAGTGTCACTAAAATAATCGCTATCTGTATCGCCATCTTATTAACAGCATTGTCATCGTATTCGTAGTATCTCACACAGTATCATGATAATATTGTGGTAAATAGTATCGAAGTAAGTATTAGAAGAGTTGAACCTGACTGTCGAGCTGTGAAAGCCAAAATCTGTTTCTGAACTTAAACAAAATAAAAATAATATCCGGAGATCAGCATGGCCGAATGGATAAGAACGCGAGTTCATAAACATCCGGTGTGTTGATGCCGAAGTAATGGGTTCAACCCCTACACAGCACAACGTGAACGTTGGACTAAAATGTTGACTTCTCGTCCTTGACTTGGGGACGTAAATTACAAGTACCTCTGAAATCGAAATGGTTTTGCCTGAGGGCGAGGGACAGTGGTAATAGGAAACACTAATCTACATGCAAAATTCAGTCCAGTGATACCAGACGTAGTGTGTACGGACTACGCTTGAGTTAAAAGCGAGCGAGAGCAAAAACAGTGTCCACAGGGGAAAAATAAACTACATGCCAACTAAACATCACAATATGATATGAAGAACTAGAAGATGCCACACACTTTGAATATCTTGACTCATAATCAGCAACAATGGGGACTTCTTCTTCTTCTTATTCTTCTTCTTCTTCTTCTTCTCTTCTTCTTCTTCTTCTGTGTTCGTTCCGAATGTTGTTTTAGACGTAATTGCGTTGTGCCAATTTACAGCAGAGCTGCGATACTTGCGTTTTTTGGCTGACACATCCGACTTCTGCGGACATTTGTTGACCGGGTTAACTTTTCCGGATCAACAACAATAGTGACATAGACAGCCATTGCAATGCAGAGGTTATTGCCAAGGTGACACAATAGTAATAACCTTTGGTGCAACAACAGCCAATAAGTTCACATCAGAATTTTGAGAGCAAGCATCTTTCCTGTGGCATTATGAGTCATGGACAATGCAGTCGCTAAAGATGATAAGTGTGGTTTTTAAGCTTAAATGTTACAGAACAGTTCTTAGACTCTCGTGAATCAGGAAACAGAAAAATACTGACATTCTGCGAGATGTGAACATGGCAGACCACCGGTTCATAAAGGGCATCAGGTCTCAGTAACTGAACAACCTTGTACACTTTGGATTGGACAGAATAGTGATGAAGGGCATGACTCATGGAAGAGAAGGCGGGAGTCCACCAGCATATAATAGACACGGGATACCACGGGCCCCTTGGGTATGAGGGTGCAATGAGACAAGAGAAATGGCAAGAGACCCAGGGGTTTTTCCGCGGATCGCAGTGAGAGCTACTTTCTGTAAAAGACCACCTTTATGATGATGAAACAGTCTCATCATAAACGCTGTCATAATTGTTTTCAGCATCACAATGCATCATCATCGTCATGTGCCCTGCCACTTGATATAGATGTTCATGCATCTCCGCAGGTTTCGGTCTCCGGTGTTCTGGATCAATTCTGTTTATGATATTAATGCATGCCACCGTCGCAGTCCATCCCGCATCGTTTCTATCGGTTTGCACCTGCTGCTGCTACCGCAGATGTTTCCAGTCGTCACGATTGTTATACAAATGCCTCGTTTCACATTGCATGACCAAAGAACACCGTTTGTCGCTTTCTTACGTTTGTATATAATGTTCTAGTTTCTTTAGCCTTTTCCAGGCACTCGTTGTTAGTAACTCTGGAGCTCCCAGGTATTCGCAACATTTGTCTCAGAGACCACATCTCCGCTGCCTTCAAGCACTTCCTAATCTGCTCACTTTCCACCATTCATTGCTATACAGTAGAACATGTTCTACATAACATTCCAGAACTCTCTGATATTCAGTGACATGTATCATAATCACGAAGTAGGTCATGGTAACATGGCTAATGTTCGTGTATTACCGAGCCTATAGGAAGCAACGAATAGTGTCACCGCAACCTGGCGACTCGAAGGGTCTGCATGAGAACGGCTACCTCATCCCAGATATAACTTCAACTCCAGATCCAACCAGTGTGTGAGTGGTTGAGAGCCTATGCTTAATTGGGAATGAAACGCAGAAGAAGAATCTATAGAATGGTTTGCCATTAGCTGTTGTCACCCAACTCCTAGCCCCGCTAGTCTCATCTCGCTTTACCAACTAGTCTGCTCTCTGTTGTGTCTTACAGCACTGAATTGTTTCCAGTGATAGGTCTCTGCTAACCTGGCCACAGATGACCTTCCTTGGACATTCTCTTCTTTGCTTTGCCAAGTAACACATTTCCAGTGTAACTTATTCTTTGCATTCAACAATGACACTATAACAACAAAGCGACTTGTCTCTTGTTATTTTCAATAATCTGTAAACAGTATTGCTCTACTCCCGAGTCTTCTTAGGTTTGGAGGACGTGTTTTTTTTAACATGGTAATGGCATCGAAAAACAAGAACAAAAGTGATTGAGGCGGAAAAACCACTCACGGCAGTAATCCTCACAAGTATTATAGGGTGAACGAATAAAGAAACACAGCTGAACACACGAGCCATTGATAAAGTAAACGGGGTGTGTATACGTATGAGTCTTGAATCCCAATGCTAACTCTGGCCAGTGGACAAGGAAGGGCTAGAGCAAGACTTGTCCCATTTTATACCCACCTTATAACTAAGCATGCACCTGAATCGAACACAACCACAACACAGTCAAGAATGTCAGCTGTGCACACATCCTAACAAAACCTGTCATACATCACTTCTTCTACTCCTGCTTCGGCCAGGTGTTGCTTCACGTTGCTAGCTGTAGGCCTACACACATCTTCACACAAATCGCTAGACATCACCTCTTTTACTCCTGTTCGAATCAGGTGCTACTTTATTGATATCGTTTGTTCCGTCCAAACATTCGTCACAGTAACCAATTATCGTCACAGTTTGGATAATGCTGCAGGCAATGCACTGTTCACATTATTAATGTTCATAGAGAGATGTATCGAGAACAATAGCACTTGTATTTACGGTGTAAATAATATATCAAGGCTTTCGAGAAGTCAAACATCAAGGCTTTCTTGACATGTTGCATGAACAGCAACGCAAAGGGAAGTTTGCAGAGTGCTAATCAATATCTGAAGAGAGTGAGAATCTGCCATCTGATGCAAGTGTTGGACAATAAGTCACGAAATAACGGGGACACTGGGGCAGGGGAGACGTGATTGTGGTGGCTAAGAATGGTGCAGACAGAAGACACCAAACACCACCATGTGCGTTGCTAGAGGTCATCTAAGCTATGTGGAATAGATAAATGTATGTCACATGTCAATATCAAAGGTCACAGAGAAACCCTTATACAGATATTTGACAAGAGAAGCAAGTTAAGACAGAAAGATTTATGTGGAAAGTTTTATAGCAGACCAACGAATAAAACATAAGCTTCATTAGCATATGAGATCCATCCATCATGTGCCATGCCGGTAAGCGTGGGCGGTCATGTTCTGCCATCTCACTCGATCACCAGAGTCGTGGATCAGCTCCGTGTTTCTGTCTCGACCATGCCACAAGGCCAAGCCATCCAGGTACTTGCTTCTAGGTCTTCCCCTTGGTCTGTTCCCCTCGATCTTACCAGTTGTCACCAAATTCTCCAATCCATTTCTTCTCATAACATGCCCAAATTTTTGACTGTCTACGTCTAATTTCTCTAATCAATTTACGATCTTCATTTGTTTCTTGAAGGACTTGTTCATTGGTCTTTCTGGCTGTCCATGGTATTCTTTGCATTTTCCTCAGAAACCACATCTCTACAGCCATCAGATGTTTTTCAGCCTGACTGCTCATTGTCCACGCTTCACATCCATATAAAAGTACAGGTTCAATGTAGCATCTCAACACTCTTTTTCTCGTTTCAATTGACATCTTTTTATTGGTCAATATGTTTTTCATCTTGCTAAAGGCTACTTTTGCCATGGCGATTCTTGTTCTAATCTCTTCAAGGCATCTCCCATCAGATGTTATTACTGTTCCGAGATAATTGTACCTGCTCACTTGTTGAAGAATATTCCCATTTACTTGTATATTACATTGTGGTATTTCGTCCTTCCTAGTGACGACCATAATCTGTGTCTTTTTACAATTTAATTCTAACCCTAGTTGTTCACTGTGTGTAACAAGCGCATCTACTAAATTTTGCAGGTCCTGTTCATTGTCTGCAATCAAGACTGTATCATCTGCATATCTAATGTTATTGATGCATCGTCCCCCAATGTTGATTCCTTCCATATCTTCAATATGATTTCACACAACATGATTTTCTTGGCATCTGTAAAGAAGGTAGTTTGCCATTGCTTTCCTTCCTAGCAGTGACCATACTGGTCAGTGACCGTAGCCATTGTCTCCTCAAAATAGAGATCCTCTGCCTACCGTCGTGAAGGTGGAGACCATAACCTACAACTATCTGTTGGCTGCTCTCCATCTTCATCCACCACCTGCACCCATGGCTTCACGTAACCCTGATCGGGGGGCTAAACGGGTACTCCACCTTGCCCAAGAGTGTCCGTAGGCTAGCGGAGGGAAGAAGGCGCCTTACTTCTCCTTTGATAGGGGATACCCCTACCCCGCTACCCTAATATGCATATGAGATAGCGAGGAGAATTAGAGGGTGGTGACCACCAATACCTGAAGAAGGTTCCAGTTGAACTGTCCCTGTCCCACACTGGTATCACTATTACTGCCACTGGGTGTGAAGTGTTAGGCTTAAACATAGTGTAGGCCACAGTATATGAGAGCATGACGTCAGAAAAAGTAATAACCAAGTGCATGTGCACTGTGAAATCTCATCAACATAAATCATGAGTCTCTGCCTTATGATTCCTTTCCTTACTTGTCATCCCCTCCCCGACAGTGGTTGTTGGACAGCAAGAGCCAATTAAGACAGGACATCTCCATGGCCAGGTACCGGACTTACTGACCAGAGGTCCGAGTTACTGCAGCAGTCACTCTTCCACTAGCCAGCAGTGCAGCAGCAGTGACTGTGGTTCCTTGGAAAGCTCCAGCACAGATGAGGCTACTGCTTACAGTTTCCCACCTACGCCTTCATCAATGTTTCCACCACCTCCATCTGCGATGCTTGCCTCGTACCCTCCAAGGGGCCCTATAAACAGAGGTGAGTGGTTTAATAAGAATATAATTGATCAAGTGGTGTTCTTTAGTCGGAGACATTATGTCGAACAGGCGTCTGATAGATTATACGTGAACGTGGTCAAATGACGGTACACTCTACCTTATGATGTGGCACACAAATATGTGCTATGAATAAACAACAGAAAGAATTAACGGCTATAATGAGTCACATCAGACCTATACTGTTTAAATCTGATGTTAAATCATTACTGCTGTATGGGTCAGACGAATGGAGATCGATTACAAGAGTTACTGGTACATTACAAACATTCATTCAGTTGTGCTTGTGTAGAATAGCTGAACTAAAATGGTATGATAACATCATCAATGGAAAAAGAAAACTAAACAAATTCTAGTGAATTAAGAGTTGAGGAAAAGACGCGAACGCTGTATGGGACATACAGAGTAAACGTGAGGATAGTAAAACTAGACAATCCCTTGTCTGGAGCCCACAAGGCGAGTGAAAAAGTGGGAGACCTAAACACGTGGAGACAAGAATTAAAGAGAGGGATTAACTACACGGGCAGGACACGAAGTGAGATACAGACGGTAGCTAAAGATATGGCGTTTTGGCTGGGTTGTTTGAGGGCGTATGTCCCAATGGGGGACAAGGGAAAAAGAAGCTAGTGAATTCTAGTGAATTAAGAGTTGAGGAAAAGACGCGAACGCTGGATGGGACATACAGAGTAAACGTGAGGATAGTAAAACTAGACAATCCCTTGTCTGGAGCCCACAAGGCGAGTGAAATAGTGGGAGACCTAAAACACGTGGAGACAAGAATTAAAGAGAGGGATTAACTACACGGGCAGGACACGAAGTGAGATACAGACGGTAGCTAAAGATATGGCGTTTTGGCTGGGTTGTTTGAGGGTGTATGTCCCAATGGGGGACAAGGGGAAAAGAAGCAGCAGGTAGACATGTAGGTCATCTGTGATTGGTTGATGGATTTATTTAAGAAGGATATTATAGCACACCGTGTAAACCAATAGATGCACCCGGCCCTACAACACATGTAAGATGTGGATGCTGCTAATCGTAACCGTAAATTGTCAACACGCCTGTCGTTCCTGGCATACGCCCCTCCTTGTCAGACCGCGCTTAAATCCGAATTCAGGCATCCGTGAATATGTTGTTTCGTCTCTCATTGAACTAGCAAATATAATCTAAGGGCAGAATGATACATACATAATCTCCATCGATCGGTCTAGCAGTCCACCACACACTCAACCAGAAGTAATCGACAAGTGTTACAGTATATCAACATACCCTTACACCCACTATGGAATCATCCTGTCACGTGATTTCCCTGGAACTCTATGAATTCCTTTGTTTGTGGTGAATTAAAAATGAAGTGCATCCCAACTTGTAGCTGCGCTACCGTCGGCATAGTTCTTGGAGTCATTGAAATACGCTGCCCCTAAACCACGTCGTCATGGGCACACACCGGCGGCCAGACTATTGTATTATGCTGTAACTTAGAATACGAACAAGCCTATAGTATGTCCACAAACGAATGCCGTCATTCACGATCAATTATTTTGAAAACTGTCTGTTGCATCGTTATGAAATTTTTCCAGCCGTCTTATATTTACCCCCACCCAAGGAATATGTCTTTGATAGGTCCAAAAACAACTTAAATCATTGAAAGCGGGGACATTCCTTTGATCTTTTGCTGAACAACTAGTGATTTTTCGCTAACGAAGTTATTTTTACGGTAATGTGAGACATGTCAATTCTGTTGACACACAAAGGCGTATCCGGATTCGTATGAGAGTGGGTGCAATGAAAGAATTAGCTTAAAATCGACAGGGTTGGCTGCATTGCACCGGGTGTTTATCCCATATGGCTCAGTTTCTTTCCGCAGCGCGGAAAGCGTCGCACAAAGCACGAACTCCGTAGCTCCAGCGACGACCGTCGGGAGTCTCCGAAAAAATGCACTCGTGAAATGAAGGACGCGGCCCGGAATCGAACATACAACCTTCGGAGCCCGAGTCAGACGGCTTGACCACTTCACCACGGAGAATCCCGAGAGGGGTGCAATGTGTAATATTAGTAAAGACAGAGAATTTACAGAGGCACGGGGTAAATAATTTGTAAATTAACAGGAAAGTAGAAGGAATATATTTCTTACCTTATTTTTCATTTCCTTCTTGTTTCTTCAGCTGATGCTGGTGCTGTAATGTTTAGGGCCTGCAATTCGTCTGAATAGTTGGAGCAAAATATCCCAGTAAGTGTGTACGTAGATTAAGGTCTGCGATCTGCTCATACCTTAATCTGTGTCAGACGATTCCAGTAGGTTGATGATTGCTCACGGTTGCATAAAAGTCAATCCATCCTTTCTCCAATAGTCCTCTTCCTCTTTCAACACATGGTCCTGACGTTTTTTCCAGTAACTTTTATCAATATTTAATAGCGCGGACAGACAGACAGAAAGGTAGGTAGGTAGGTAGGCAGAAAGGTAGGTGGACGGATGGCTGGCTGGCTGACTGGGTGGGTTGGTGGTCGGTCGGTGGGCCGGCAGGCAGGCAGGTAGGTAGATTAGATAGATAGATAGATAGATAGATAGCCAGCTAGCCAGATAGATAGATAGATAGATAGATAGCTAGCCAGATAGATAGCCAGCTAGCCAGATAGATAGCCAGCTAGCCAGATAGATAGATAGATAGATAAGATAGATAGATAGATAGATAGATTAGATAGATAGATTAGATAGATAGATAGATAGATCCCCGCCAGGTGCCGGGCCGAGCCAGCTAGTTTATTTATATAATCACGTTTCATGAAAGAACCCGCAGTTTGACGACACCTCTGAACCTACCCCATATATATTCCCTCAGTCTGCCAAAAGCAAAATCGCGCAGACAAATTTCAAAAATTTGGGGGTGTGTCTTGTTGAAACGGTAATACTCTTAAAATGATGGAATGAATGCGGGGAGGGGGGGGGGCAATAAAATATATACCGCGTATAACCAAACATTGAAATCTGCTGGACAATCTCCAGAACAAAAAAAATTTTGTTGATTGGACATAATTATAAGGTTATATACTAAATCTCATCATTTTCCCTCAATTGGTTACTGAGATATTGAATTTTATACTGAGGCAACAACAACAAAAAAAAACACTATAGAACTTCTCATCTCTGCAGCGGTATCTACCACAGGATTAATTTTGCCTTTGTTGCTGTCAGGATCTCCCCGCTGCTTTCACGTGTGTTTTCTGGTAGAATCGTGTATTTCTTTACCCCCTACCTGCAGTAGACATTTGTACCTAACTTTCACAACTCTGTAACGTGTACGCTTCCTTGTGATTGTTTTCCTGTGTATTGTCGCATTGAAAAACAGAAGTATTGTGTCATCCTAGATAGACGGGATACGGTGCAAGATAGGCAGCGTTTCGGCAAAAATAGGTTTCGTCAGGCAAGATAAGAAACGGATTCAACGGCACCAATGGAGATTGCATATACAGACATGATTGCCCACTTCTGCTGGACTGGTACTTGAGTAAGAGGATTCAAAGAGGACTTAGATGAAAAGAAAAGTGGAGGGAAGACAAGCAAAAAGAAATAATGGAGTGGTATAAACGAAAATAACAAGAAAGGTAGAAATACATAAAGAGTGAAAGAAGTACTAGAAAAAAAAAATCAGAAACAAGCATAGCCATAGAAAAAGAGTAAGAAAGTAAGCCAAAAGCATAAACAAATCAAGATTGAAGACGTTTGCGAACTTTTTCCTCACTCACAAGCACCGCTTCAAATTCTTCCGGTTGTGCAGTTAGTTTGTACTGTTGTGTTTACAGTATCTGGGCGACCATCGACAAACAACAATGTCAGCTTTCTACACCATCGGCCTATGCCACTGGCCGTGAATGGCTATATGTCGTGGCTATAGCCGTGATACATCGATCCCAGACTACACAATAGCACACTACAAGCAGTGAACTGGCCCCTGCCTCTATGCCTTGAATATAACATGCACAGTAGCATACCATGGAGTATTGATTACCAGCACTCGTGATGTGCCAGTGTTTTGTTGCTAGTTCTGCAAACATTATTCCTACATATACAACATGTCTCTCTCCCCATCAATCATGCAGCTTCAGCTGTGATTGATTCATTGTTGCCGTCGGATCAGGGACTATTTCAAGTGTACATTTTCAGTTTTGCTGAACTGTGGTTTCATTAAAGGTAAGTCTAGGAGCATCGTAAGAACATACTACAGTGTTAGAGAGAATGGCTGAGGCTGTACTAGGTCATAGTGACATCAGGTGCGGTGATGAGATCCTTTTCTGGTCACCTCATTCTTGCCACGGCTCTGATGAAGTCACGTTTATATTTGAAGACTTTGATTGTGGAAATGACGCCGCGACCTAATTTATAACCAGGCATGGCAGTCACACCAGTCAGACACACCAGCTGCTGATCGATCTGGAGCTGTTGTTTACTGGATGCATCAACTGACACAGCTGCAGTGGGTAGACTTGGCTCTGGCTTCTCTATATCATTCTTATGTTCTGTTTTCATGGCTCCTATTTCAAGGGAATTGCGTTATTCCTTGTGCACCGCTCTTAGGTCAGTGTGCCCTCGTGTGTCAGGTTTGCTTCTTGTATACAGATTCCATCAAATATACCGAGCGTCATCTGCCCGTTCCTGTGTTTATTCCCCAGCAGTGTTTCCATAGCAAAGGCTTTACGGCCTACACTATCCTGGTTTCATCTACCGTATCCCGTTATAATATGGGAAGCATCTTTGCGACTTTATGATATGGGGAATATCTGTACCCCTTTATGGTATGGGGAGTATCTGTGCCCCTTTATGATATGAGAAGTACCTGTGCCACTTTATCATTTGTGGAGTGTCTGTACCCCTTTATGATATGGGGTGTATCTTCATTCCTTAATGAAATGGCGAACAGCTCTACCGTTTATGATATGGGAAGTGTCTGTGCGCTTTTATGATATGGGGAATATCCGTACCCATTTATGATATAAGGAACATCTTCATCCCTTTATGTAATGGGGAGTGTCTGCATCCCTTCACGATATGGGGAATATGTACACCCCTTTCTTCTTCTTCTTCTTCTTCTTCGTTCATCCGGAGTTTTTTTTTTTTTTTTTGGACGTGATTGTGTTGTGCATGTTTACAGCAGAGCTGCGTTCTTGCGCCGTTAGGCCGACACATCCGACTTCTGTTGGCATTTGTTGACCGGGTTAACCTTCCCGGAGGTTTCGTAAGACGTTTGACTCTCACTGTTGTGGTGTTATTCCTCCATCCCAGCTGGCCCGTTTAGAACAGCTGAAGACATAACAGTCAGCCCTCAAGGAAAGGCAGGGGCAAACCATGGGCATTCCCCGTCATCCAATGAGGCTTCCATAATTGCAGAGCTGACACGCAGCGCTCTGGTACTGGCTCACCCAAGGAATCGTCACGTCCTGCACATGGCTGCTTAGTCTCACTTCCGTATATTGGGCCCTCCGTTTGCCACAGGCTGTTCCTCCGGAAACCAGAAGAATGCAGTCTGCAGATAACATCCACACAGTGAGCTTTCGATTCGGACTTTCGACGTAATGGATTTGCTATCCAAGCAATATTCCATTTCGTGCCACTAGGACACTTTTTCAGTTCTTGGTGACGCCCACACAATGAGCTTTTGAGTTTAACTTTCCACGTAATGGATTTGCTAGCCAAGCAATATTCCAATTCATGCCTCTGGGACGCTTTTGTTACCGACATACATGTGGTATGAAGTGTGACAGTCTAAGTACTTCTTCATGCGCCTTTATATGTCAACCTGAATGTAGTTAAAGTATGTTACGGTCAACTTGAGCTTGTTGATACCTCCATAGAGCTTGTCCTCAAATGAAGCAAGTGTGGGCCAAAATATCTTTCGCTGTTCTGCATATACTGGGCACTCCTGCAGCAAATGTTTAGCTGTCATTTTACCAGTTCCACAATTACATTCATCGGTATCTCCTATCTTTACTTTATTGAACAAGTGGTATTTCAGCCTGTTATGTCCTGTGCGGAGTCTGAAGATTGCTACTTGTTCTCTTCGGTCGAGTTTGTAATATGCATCATCTTTCTGGTGGCCTGGATGCTCTGATTCCCATTTGGTTCTATAAGTGCTTTTTATAAACCTCTTTGCCTCATTATAGGTAATGTCTATGTCAGGCTGAGGTAGTCGTCCGCCCTCTTTTGCCAGTCTGTCAGCCTCTTCATTTCCAGGTATACTGCAATGTGATGGGATCCACTGTATTACAACTTTTTTGGATTTCTGACATAGTCCATGGAGTGCTGCTCTTAGGTCAGCTAGTTCTGTGCTGTTTTTGCTCTTCAGTATTGAGACAGCTGACTTTGCATCTGTGAAGATAGCTATTTGCTTCTCTTTATTTTCCTCCATCAAGAGCATTTCTGCTGCAGTTTTCAAAGCTTCTACCTCTGCTTTGAAGTTACTTGAAAATTTTCCAGTTGCCACTGACTGTTTTTTTTTCACTCCATTTTTTAAATTTAGGAGAATTCCTCCTCCTCCAT
Organism: Cepaea nemoralis; assembly: GCA_014155875.1. Lineage (NCBI taxonomy): Eukaryota > Metazoa > Mollusca > Gastropoda > Stylommatophora > Helicidae > Cepaea > Cepaea nemoralis. The sequence continues at coordinate 637,852 of JACEFZ010018348.1, read as the reverse complement.
TTTCTATTGAATTTTTGGCTGATCCGTCTGTATATGCATGGGTCCAATTGCTACTTGGGTAATGTTCTTTTATGTAGTTTAGAGCGATTTTTCTTCTTTCTGTTTCATTCTGAGTGTTCTTTTTCTCAATACCAGGAATGTTTTCTATCATCTCAGGCAGTTGCTGCTGTCTCCAAGCTGGGAACTTGTGTGCATTGTAAATGGGTTTGACTGTTGATATGTTAAGTATAGGATCTGCCCTAATCTTTCGTTTTGCAGTTTCTACAAAGTTGCTACGCTTCAGTCTTCCCTTTCCAAAACCATTAAACCTGTTATACATAGGGTGGTCTGTCAATCTTCTAAATTTGTCTGCTTGTTGCTGGGCTCTGCTATCTCTTCTATCCTGCATTGGTTGTAAACAAGTGATCTTTTCTAGTTCATTAATAGGCGTTGTCTTCAGGCTTCCAGTTATGATTCGCATTCCTTGATTTTGGACTCTACTTATTTTGTTAAAGTTTGACTTAGCTGCTGTTGCCCAAGCTGCAATGCCATATTCCAGTACTGGCCTCACCCGTCCAGTATATAACTTCTTGAGAACTTTCTCATCTGCTCCCCACGTTGTACCAGCAAGCTTTTTCATGATTGCCATTCTTTGCCTTGCTCTTGTTCGATTTTTCTCAACCTGTGTCTTCCATGTCAGGCGACGATCAAAGGTGACTCCTAGATAGTTTGGATTTTCTTCATGGCGCAATATCTTTCCATTCAATACCAGCTTAGGTTGCTGAGTTTTATTTGAGAGGGAGAACACTGTGCATGTTGTTTTCTCCTCATTTATCTTCACTAGCCATGATTTTGACCACTCCTCTAGCGCTAATAAGGCTTGCTGTATTCTGCTGTTAGCTGTACTAATATATTCTTCAGATGTCCATATGGCTAGGTCATCTGCAAAGGAGGATGTGTGTACTCTGGCTGGAAAATTTTCCGTGATGTCATTTATATATGCTAGGAATAATGTTGGTGAAAGAACTCCTCCTTGGGGGACACCTTGCTCCAACAGCATCATTTTGCTGGTTTGTCCTTGTACTTTTGTCCTGGCAGTTCTGTTCTCAAGGTAGTGGCTGATCCATTTATACATTTTCCCACAAACATGCATTTTTTGCAGTTTTACTTTCAGTCCTTCCTTCCATACTTTATCAAATGCTTTTTCTAAATCTATCCAGACCGCTAGTGTGTGCTTTTTCTCTTGGAAGGCATCCTCTATTTCCTGAGCTATATAGGTTATTTGATCTTCAGTGGATCTGTACTTTCTGAATCCTGCTTGGTGTGGTGTTAAGAGTTGGTTTTCTTCCAGATGCCATGTTAGCCTGCCATTGATAATGCGTTCCATTAATTTTCCTACACAGCTAAGTAGACTGATAGGTCGATAGCCATTTGGTTCTTCCAGGTCTTTTCCTTTCTTTGGGACTGGTATTAGTATAGCTTCCTTCCATGCCTGTGGGACTATTCCTTTCTTCCAGCTGTAATTTAGGACTGCTAGTAGTTTCTCTTTTGCCTTAGTGCCTAGTCCTATTAGCATTTCATTTGTGATTCCATCCTTTCCTGGTGATTTCTTCTTTTTTAGGGTATTCATTGCCTGTTCCATTTCTTCCATTGTTAGATTTGCCATCATATATTCTGCTGCTGTCTCTGTATTACTATGATGTATCTGTTTGTCTTTGATTGCTTTCTTCTGTTCGGTTGTAATATCAATGTGGTTTGCACTGGCATAGTGTTCCATTAGTGCATTTGCAGCCTTTTTTTCCTGTAAGCAAGGCATTTCCTTGTTTAATTGTTATTTGTTTGTTTCTAGGTCCTTCATTGTTCATGGCTTTCACTAGTTTCCATAGTTTGTTTCCATCCCTGTCAAAATTCAGGTTTTCTGTTTTTTCCCTCCAACAATCTCTTGTTGTTTGATTTACTGTTCTTTTATATTTTGCTGAGATGGCTTTGAGAGAGATGTTCGCTTCAGTTGTTTGTTCTCTCTCTGCTGTCTTCCTGGCATCTTCAACTTTGTCCTCCAAACTTTGTAGTTCTTCAGTCCAGTATGGTTTGTAATTTTTCCTCGCTCCTCTTGGAATAGACTCAGTGGCCTGCCTGTATTATTGCTCTGTTTAGACTTTCCACCATTTGCTTTATGTTGCCATATCGTGTATTTATGTTTTCACAATATTTGTCTGTTAGTATGGCAAATCTGTCCCAATCTGCTCGTTTGTAATTCCAGCGGGGCAAAGGCTGTTGTTCCTGCGGAACATACTCCATATTCATTACAAGCTTGATTGGTCTGTGGTCACTACCTGCTAATTGGTCAAGCACATGGCGATCGATTTTGTGGAGGATGTCTCCTGTGCAGAAAGCTAAGTCTGGAGTAGAAGTGGTAAACCATCTTCTGGAGTAGAAGCTCGGTGTGTCATCCGCTTTGTTGAGTAGATGGAGATTTGAGTCTATTTCCCAGTCCACCACTTCATCTCCTCTTTTGTCAGTATCTGGATATCCCCATCTTTCTGAACGGCTATTAAAGTATCAGACAATAATGCAGTTTGTGTCAGTTATTTTCATGTTTGAGAGTGTAAGGTCCTTATCTGCTGGGCTATACAGATTGTAAATTCTTATTTTCACGTCCTTTAGCAACACCTATAATTTCCGTTTGGTTGTCAGAGATCACAGATACTTCGCTGCAAGGTATTGTATTTCGTGTAAATATTATAAATCCTTTGTGTCCGTCGCGGTCAGAACGTGTGGCCTGATATCCTCTGACTGAGAATCTGCGATTGGCGTTGAGGTGTGTCTCTTGAATGCATGCCACATCTATTCTATCTTTATGAAGACGCTTTGTTATGGAGACTTTCTTGTTATAAACTCCTTCGGCATTCCACTGTAGTATGTTGAGTGTCCGGGTGTTTGGTCAATAGCTCTTAACCTACTCCTCTGTGCCTTGACTCCACAGCACAGGGGAAGGTGACCACCAGTAGTCATGGGTGGGCCCCCTCGAGGCTGGGGGCCCGGCACTATCACCGCCTGATGGGACTTCGCGGGATTAGCACCATAACGATTAATTTTAATTTGTGACATCATGAATTAAGTTACGCTGCACTGCTTTGTCAAGCCTGTGGCTCAGTGCATCCGATTTCGACAAGCATTTTTCGGGGTGCTTTCCCTAACCTTTGACTGTCCCCTGTCTACCTACAAGGCAGCAGGTTTGTATATCCCTTGGTCTGGTCCTTCTCCCTTGACCTGTCCCACATGGGTGACCCTACCAGTAGCTGTGCTACCGTCGGCATAGCTCTTGGGGCCATTGAAACACTCAAGCCCCTCTACCTCGTCACGGTGAACACAGGGCAGTTGGGACACCCCTTTCTGACACTGGGAGTATCTTTATCCTTTTGTGATATGGTGAATATTTGTGCCTCTTTATTATATGTTGAGTATCTCTGCTCCTTTATTATATGGGGAGTATGTGTGCGTCTTTATGATATGGGGAGTATCCGTACCTATTTATGATATGGGGAGTATCTTCATCCATTTATAATATGGGGAGTATATGTACCCCTTTATGGTATGGGGAGAATCTGTACCCCGTTATGATATGGTGAGTATTTAATCTTTTTTATGATATGGTGAATATATGTGCCCCTTTATGATATGGGGAGTATCAATACTCCTTTATGATATGGTGAGTATGTGTGCGCCTTTATGATGTAGGGAATATTTGTACCCCTTTATGATATGGGGAGTATCTGTGCCGCTTTATGAAATGGGAAATGAATTTATGAATATGTGTACCCCTGTATTATATTGTGAGTATCTTCATCTCTTTGTGATAGGAGGAGTATCTGTGCCCTTTATTATATCAAGAGTATCTGCACCCCTTTATGGTATGGGGAATATGTACCAATTTATGATATGGAGAATATTTGTGCCGACTTATTATATGGGGAATATCTGTTCGCCATTATGATATGGGGAGTATCTGTGCCCCATTATGATATGGGGAATAACTGTACCCCTTTATGATATGGGGAATAACTGTACCCCTTTATGATATGGGGAATATCTGTACCTCTTTATGATATAGGGGATATCCATCCATCCATCATGTGCCATGCCGGTAAGCGTGGGCGGTCATGTTCTGCCATCTCACTCGATCAACAGAGTCGTGGATCAGTTCCGTGTTTCTGTCTCGACCATGCCACAAGGCCAAGTCATCCAGATACTTGTTCCTAGGTCTTCCCCTTGGTCTGTTCCCCTCGATCTTACCAGTTGTCACCAAGTTCTCCAAATCATTTCTTCTCATAACATGCCCAAAAATTTGTGACAGTCTACGTCTAATGTCTCTGATCAGTTTACGATCTTCATTTGTTTCTTGAAGGACTTGTTCATTGGTCTTTCTGGCTGTCCATGGTATTCTTTGCATTTTCCTCAGAAACCACATTTCTACAGCCATCAGATGTTTTTCAGCCTGGCTGCTCATTGTCCAAGCTTCACATCCATATAAAAGTACAGGTTCTATGTAGCATCTCAACACTCTTTTTCTCGTTTCAATTGACATCTTTTTGTTGGTCAGTATGTTTTTCATCTTGCTAAAGGGGATATACATGCCCCTTTATGATATAGGGAACATCTGTACCACTTTATGGTGTGGGGAATACGTACCAATTTATGATATGGGGAATATTTGTGCCGCTTTATGATATGGGGAATATCTGTTCGCCATTATGATATGGGGAGTATCTGTGCCCCATTATAATATGGGGAATAACTGTACCCCTTTATGATATGAGGAATATCTGTACCTCTTTATGACATATGGGATATATGCCCCTTTATGATATAGGGAACATCTGTACCACTTTATGGTATGGGGAATATCTTCATCCCTTTATTATATGGGGAGTATTTGTACCCCCTTAATTTATGGAAAATATCTGAACCCCTTCATGATATGGGGAATATCTTCATCCCTTTATGATATGGGGAGTATATGTGCCTCTTTATGTGATGGCGAATATCTGTACCCCTTTATAATATGGGGAGTATCTGTGTCCCTTTGTGATATTGGGAATTTCTGTCCGTCTTTATGGTTTGGGGAGTATCTTCATCCTTTTATGATATGGGGAGTGTCTGCACCCCTTTATGGCTTTATGATATTGGAAATATCTGCACCCCTTTATAATATGGGGAATATATGTACCCTTTATGATATGCGAAATACCTGTACGCCTTTTATGTTAAGGGGAATATATGTACCCTTTTATGATCTCATCTCATCTCATCAGGTTCCTCTTGTACCTTGCGGTGTCGAAGTGAATCATAAACAACGGATGAGTGCCCGTTCATGGGCTAGTCCCATTATGCTTCTTATTGTTTCTTCGAACAGAAATTATTATTATTATTATTTTTTAATTTTTATCTTTATGGTATGGGGAGTATGTGTACCCCTTTATGATATGTGGAATATCTTCATCCCTGTATGATATCGGTAGTGAATGTACCCCTTTATGATACGGGGACATCTGTAATATATGTACCCCTTTATGACAAGATGAATAGCTGTACCCCTTTATGATATGGGGAATATATGTGCCCCGTAATGATATGGGCGTATCCATAATTCTATATGTTATGGAGATGAAGCACATTCTGTCATGGTATGAGGATTATCCATGCTGTTGCTGAACGTGTTACATGGAGGGCAAATATCAGAATTGGAACAAAGGAGAAAATGATTGCAGATAAGTCACACACCGAGCGTGTGAGACGCAAGATGATGCATGGTGGTGAAAATGACCATGTGTTCACATGCATCCACTGTGGACGAACATTTACATCGCGAATTGGCCTTAACAGTCACATTCGCCACCACCATGGGTTGTGGTTATTAAGCCTTTTTGAAGCACAAACTATCGTCTGTCAAGACGGCAAGTTGCCAATGATGATGATGATTATGATGAATGATGTGGCATGGGAACCAGTTGACGAGGTCAGTAGCTGGATGTCTGAATAACATTCGCGCCACGAAGGCCAAGGGTTAGTTTTCCTACTCCGCCTTTCGGATCACCAGTGCAATTATGTTCAGCAGTATCTGGACCTCTTTATGATATGGAAAGTACCTGCATCCCTGTAGGATATGGTGAGTGTCTGAGTCCCTTTATGATATGGGGAATAAGTGTACCCCTTTATGATATGGGGAATAAGTGTACGTCTTTATGGTATGGGGAATATATGTACCCATTTATGGTATAGAGTATCTATAACTGTATATGTCGCTGGGGCTATAGAGTTTGCCCTCTGCGACGCTGCCATCGGACCCCACAGCTAGAAGAAGACTGAGCAGTATGTGATAAATACGGTGTTTTGAAGTCGACCTATTTATTGCCTTTACTCGCTTGTAATCTCTGAATAACACAGATTATCAGTAGTTCACATTTATGAAGAACCTAGACTTGTGTGATTTCAGTAATACTGTTCCCAGATGAAGTGAAACTAAGTTATTGACACGATTGCTGTCATCCTTGTGCACAACAGGACTGTTGGTCATTTACCTGTGACGAGAGTTTATGGGACACATTCGGCAATCTACTGGGGGTCTGGCATTGTGGACAGGTTAAGAACCCCTGCCTCCAAGATTCATTTCTAGCTCACCCAGCGATTTATTTTCTCTTCCTTGTGGGTCACGTCTGGGCGGGATCGATATTGGCGCGCGCGTCTAGGCTACGCGTGTCATCCTAGGCTCCGTTCACTCACTACCCCATGTCTGCAATCCTGAAGAGGCAAAGATGTCTTCCTTTCCCACGAAGGAGAGGTTATGGCATGATGTAAGGCCATGCGCGGTGATTTTCACGTAAGGTTTAGTGTACGGTGTGCTAAGGTTCCTTCAGCACTGAATATATGAGACATCGATATGGTGACACTGGTGCGCGCTGAAATCACGGGGAAATGTGAAGTTGTGTTATCTGATAGCAGTAACTTGTGAGTTGTCTTCTATCAACCATAACAAGGACACTTCTGTAACACTAGCTGCCCTTTCTCTGTATCTTTGGCCCAGTGTAGCTATAACTCGATGCAGTGTTTCATTGTTAGAGGGCACCGTGACCCATTCTTGTCCACGCGCTATCCTGCCCATTCCAGACACCACCTGACTTCAGAGTGTACCATCCAAGACCTGCCTCCCACCATTGCTTCGACTTCACAGCCTAACCTTAACGTGTATCGTGTTCAGTCTCCAGCGATTTCTTGTTCAAAATAATTTTATTCAGGACCGGGGCGGAAAATTAGGTATGTTGGAGGGGGGGGGGGGGGGGGGGGTGTTGGTTTGTGGTGCGGGGGCGGGGGGTGTTTAGATTAATAAATGGTTGCAGTTGAAGGAGTTAAGATATCCAGTAATGCCAGTCAGTGGCTGAATGAGTTAAGGTAACAAGCAATACCTGCCAGGATCTAAAGGAGTTGAGATAACAATCAATACCTGTCGGGCTGAAGGAGTTAAGGTAACAAGCAATACCAGGCAGTGGCTAAAGGAGTTAAGGTAACCAGCTATACCTGTCCGGGGCTGAAGGAGTTAAGGTAACAAGCAATACATGTCAGGGACAGAAGGAGCAGTGAACAGATCTGAATGTGTTTTGATCATTGAAGGAGTAACTAATCAGTAAATGGTGCATAAATAGCATATTTGTATTCGTCCATTTCTTCGTGTTATCTCCACAACGTATCGCTTTCTGCCTCTTCTTATGTGTAACTGACTGTATGTGTGTGTGTGTGTGTGTGCTTGTGTGTGTGTGCGATGATGTGTAGAAGAGGCGGATGGGAGGAAGATAAGAGGAAGGGAGAGATAGAGTACTTTGTTTCTATGTTCGCTTGTTCTAAAAGGGTGTCTTCTTCTTCTTCTTCTTCTTCTTCTTCTTCTTCTTCTTCTTCTTCTTCTTCTTCTTCTTCTTCTTCTTCTTCTTCTTCGTCTTCTTCTTCTTCTTCCATTTGCCTGTAATTTATTGTCTGTATTTGCAGTGTTGTCTTCTGTATAAACATCACTGTCATTTAGTTGGCTCAGTGGTCCATAAAGTGTATGTTCCACTGTTGTTTCTCTGTGCCAGAAGACAGATATCTTTCTTGTGTTTATTTCAATGCACAACTCAAGTAGAGATCCACATGTCGGTCATTATCACAGTCACGGTGCATTATAATCAAAATGTTTTAAGAGGGTGTTTGTAACAAAGAGGATCGATTTCATTGCATCGGATTTTATCTCATATGGCTTGGACTCTTTCCGCAGGGCAGCCTGCCAAAACCGTCCACAAGGCACGAACTCCGTAGCTCCTGCGACTCCCCCACCCATACACACACACTCACACACCTCCCTTTTCTCTTCCCCCCCCCCCCCCCCCCCACACCCCTAATCCCCTCCAGGGAGTCTCCAAGAAAATTGCACTCTTGAATTAAATGGCGGACTTGGAACCCACAACCTTGGGAGCTCGAGGCAGTCGGGGTAACCACTACGCCACGGTGACAATCCCAATCAAACCGTATTATCCTACACTGGGGTATGTTCCATTAATGGCTAACTGAAGTGCTGCGAATACATGGGTAACCAAGTGGGAATTGAGAGAGAGAGAGAGAGAGAGAGAGAGAGAGAGAGAGAGAGAGAGAGAGAGAGAGAGAGAGAAGGGAAATGAACGGGAGTCGCAAGAGGTACGCTGTGAATTACAGCTTTTCTGGAGCGCTGCGAATTCGCCTTGATCAGCAATATCTAGAACTGAACCGCATTGAGTATTGGTCGCACGCCGTAGCGACTGTTGCGTGGTAGTACATCAGAAGTGCAGGCATCTCCTTTGACGCAACGGGTCAAAACACTTGCCGACGACAGCCTTGTGTGCCATGGCCTGTGCGTGTTGTGGATTTTGTTTTCGAGGGAAGCGTGCACAATGTAGTGCTATGCTTTGTGATTTCGTGTAACATTGTACCTTTCTGGATTTGTCAATGGAATCGATGATTCTTTAAACAGAATGTGTTAATTGATACCTTAAGGCGGAGTGGCACTTTTCTGTCTTCAGTGAGGAAGAGTATTAGAACAAATTTCTGAGTGAGTATTGTGTCGTTAATGATTTGTTCTTCTGGTGTCTGAAAGAGGTTGAGGCAATCACATTATAAATACTGCCTATGAGTGTTAATTTTATGATCTCCGCCTATATTGGGTCACGATTTAATAAGACGGCAAGATTCGCCTCGTTTTCTTCACTGAAAATGCTCCACCACCTGTTCTACATTTTCTGCTTCACTGCAGAGCCCTGCTGGTGGACAATAAACCCAATCCAGTCACGTGTGGAGATGAGACCCTTGACCAGTGCGTCAGTAAACTTGACAATAGGTTTAGGTCAGTAAACCAGCCAAACCAGTCACTAGACTTTTGTCAAGAAACCAGCCACTACACTTCAGTCTGTAAACCAGCCACTAGACTTCTATCAGTAACCCAGTCACTAGACTTCTATCAGTAACCCAGCCACTAGACTTCTGTTAGTAACCCAGCCACTAGGCTTCTGTCAGTAAACCAACTACTAGACTTCTGTTAGTAACCCAGCCACTAGGCTTCTGTCAGTAAACCAACCACTAGACTTCTGACAGTAAACCAACCACTAGACTTCTGTTAGTACCCCAGCCACTAGACTTATATCAATAACCCAGCCACTAGACTTCTATCAGTTACCCAGCTACTAGACTTCTGTTAGTAACCCAGCCACTAGACTTCTGTTAATAACCCAGCCACTAGACTTCTGTTAGTAACCCAGCCACTAGGCTTCTGTTAGTAACCCAGTCACTAGACTTCTATCAGTAACCCAGCCACTAGACTTCTATCAGTAACCCAGCCACTAGACTTCTGTTAGTAACCCAGCCACTAGACTTCTGTTAGTAACCCAGCCACTAGACTTCTGTTAGTAACCCAGCCACTAGACTTCTGTTAGTAACCCAGCCACTAGACTTCTGTTAGTAACCCAGCCACTAGACTTCTGTTAGTAACCCAGCCACTAGACTTCTGTCAGGAACTCAGTCACTAGACTTCTGTCAGTAACCCAGCCACTAGACTTCTGTTAGTAACCCAGCCACTAGACTTCTATCAGTAACCCAGCCACTAGACTTCTATCAGTAACCCAGTCACTAGACTTCTATCAGTAACCCAGCCACTAGACTTCTGTTAGTAACCCAGTCACTAGACTTCTATCAGTAACCCAGCCACTAGACTTCTGTCAGTAAACAAACCACTAGACTTCTGACAGTAAACCAACCACTAGACTTCTGACAGTAAACCAACCACTAGACTTCTGTTAGTAACCCAGCCACTAGACTTCTGTTAGTAACCCAGCCACTAGACTTATGTTACTACCCCCAGCCACTAGACTTCTGTCAGTAACCCAGCCACTAGACTTCTGACAGTCATCCAAACACTAGACTCCTGTTAGTAACCCAGCCAGTAGACTTCTGTCAGTAAACTAACCACCAGACTTCTGTCAGTAACCCAGCCACTACACTTCTGTCAGGAAACTTACCACGTGACTTCTGTCAGTAACCCAGCCACCACACTTCTATCAGCAAACTTACCACTTGACTTCTGTCAGTAACCCAGCCACTAGACTTTTGACAGTCATCCAAACACTAGACTTCTGTCAGTAACCCAGCCACTACACTTCCGTCAGCAAACTAACCACTTGACCTCTGTCAGTAACCCAGCCACCATACTTCTGTCAGCAAACTAACCACTTGACTTCTGTCAGTAAACCAACCACTAGGTTGTCTGTCAGTAAACCAACCACTAGACGTCAACAAACCACCCACAAGTCTTTTCTCAGTAAACTAGACACTAGACGTGTGTCAGTATACCAGCCACTAGACTCAAAACTCCTGTTCGAGTGTCTGCACAACGACAAAGTAACTCATAGACAAGGTAATGCACAGTTGTGGCCGAATTGAGTTGACTCCCAATAGTCTAAACAGTTTACACCACACGCCATTCTCTCTCATGGGATTATTTTTACATTTACATTTTCAGCAGTTATGGTTGCTATAGTAGTTAGTGCACTTACTCATCTCCCGCTGTGGTTCTAGATTTGAACACCAGGGTTGAACTTTTCAAACAAGGAAGGCTTGGTGGTCTACCCGACCTCACAAAATGAGTTCCCTCCACAAGTCACCGTCTCGATCAGTATACTGACAATTGCCCATTTGTACACCGTTCATTTAGAAAAAAAAATATGGACCAAAGCCCATCTTCCGATTGTCATTTAGCGGCGTACAAATATGCTTTCTATACTTACCTGCTACTCCCCAGAAATTGGAAGCACTGTGGTTTAAGTCCACTGATTTGTCAAACCTGGTTCTAAGTAAATTATGTGTACTACAACTGAACGGGGAATATCAATATACAACAGCGATATGCAGGCGGGAGCGCATCTGTAAAAAGACATTACGTTTTGAATGAGCTCGGGAATTGTTTCAACTCATTCCGCCCATTTGTATTTATGGGTATGGGGAGTTATTTGTTGGGTTCCTGGGGAGATGTTACGGGGGCGTCTGATAAGAGTGTCCTTCCGCTGGAAACCTTGCATTTTGTTTTCCAGAATTATTCAGAAAAAAAGGTGAGACACAACTTTTTTTTTTTAAATTTTTGACCCGATAACCATGGCGTAAATCTATATTTATTGCAATCCTGAAGAAATCATGAGCCTTGGAATCATCAAGCAAAGAGTTATGAAGAAAATACAAAAAATAGGGTAAGAACGTGGTGGGTTCGTTACGGGGCATGGGGACAGTAAATGCTATGTATTTGCTCAGAATATTAATTGAGCGTTCAGTAGACGTAAACAAAGGCCTACATCTTTGCTTCGATGACTACACAAAGGCTTTCGATAAAGTTTTAGTTTTTAGTTTTTTTTTTTTTTTAGTGTTTAAAACATATCAACATGATGAAGATGCTTGCAGATCTACAAATTGATCGTTGATGTGTGCCCTGGTTATCACACCATGCCAGCATCTCACGTACAACAGATTGGGGGAAAGTGTGCGTCTGCCGATCCAATCCTCAACATAAAAACAATGAAGTGGGACGTGGTGCCTCTACGGTGCTAGCCCCACATCTGTATAGATCAGCCGGCACTCGGTGGGCCATGTGGTCAACATTCCACCGGTCGCCTGTACTTAGCAACAAGTGTCCTGGTAGCCATTTGAGGCTGGTTCGACCTGGAGCTTAAAACAGCATGGATGAAGGTTGGAACACATGAGCACCGGGCCGGTAGGCAGGCATGCTAGACATCGCGCTCAATGTTATGGTATTACATTGGTCTGTGTATAGAGGAGAGTCACTGATCACTAGCCCGCCTACATGTGTCCTCTGTTGTATCAGAAGTCTATAACGTTTTGTAGATCTAAGAAATGTTTACACTCTTTCTGTTTCATGAAGTTATTATCTGCAAATAACATTCTAGCTCACAGATAGTGACAGCAGGCGTTAGAGTGACAGAAAGATTGAACATGACAGCTATAACCTGTCGGAATTAAAGTGATAGAAGCGTTGAAATGCGACCTCACGGTGTGAAAGTTACGGAAACGTAATAGTTAGGACACAACGTAATGAAAGTGACGGAGACTTAACTTCTAGGACATTACGTCATGGTAGTGACAGAGACATTAAAAGTAACAGCTCGGTTATGACGGTATGAAAAATCACATAAACATTTAACATAACAGTTAAGACAAACTGACTGTTGTTGAGCCGCCGATCGACGTATAATGTGTTGTTTGCTACAGCAGGAGTTCAATATTTTCCGGTGGTTATATTTCTCGCGGAACCAACAAGAAACCTGATACTATTGACAGAACCTGAACACCTGACAGTTGCTGCCTCCTGATTCTGACAGTTATGTTGCTTGTGTTCTGTTTGTTCAGAACGAGACTAGTATTTGCAACTTTCGGCCGACACATCCGACTTCAACGCAGCATTTATTTGGAACCTGATTTGAATTCACTATTGAGTCTATACTTTCTCTGCATTAATGCAGTCTGTTTCCAAGACTAGCACTTGGAGTGCAGTCATGTCTTGGGTAGCTATGATTCACTGATCCTAACAAAATCAGTCAAGCTGTGCGTTTCTGACTGCAATCATCGCATATGTTGTGTCTTCAGTTTCGGACCTAAGTAACAGGTAATTCAAATAACACCGTGTGTGACTATATGTCAGTTGTCTAGGGCATCCTTTAATATCTGCTGCGTTTGCTGTTGTCTTCTATAGGAAAAGCTGAGAAGGAAAGAAAGATGGAGAATCCCTGTTCATTTATTCGCTATGATGTGTATCATTGAATATTGTAAACTGTTGTGTAATTTGAGTTCAGTAACTTATGTTATTTAATTTGTTACCAGAGTGAATGAGAAGACGAGTTATCGTTCTGTCTGGAATTAAACGTATATTTTCAGCGTGTCGGGGAGATACTGCAGCAGTTTCTAAGCGCGGGAAGCTATATTTAGCTGTGTAGATAGAATCTGATGATGTATTTTTTTCTGAGGCATATGATTTTTGTGTTCATATTTGTGGTAGAGGTGTAGCAAGCACCGTAGAACTGGAGATGAAACGAATCACAGAAAACTGTTAGAATCACCGTGTAACGCTAGCCAGACCAGCATTCGTGCACCTGTAGCACCTGGCGTATAGATTAAAATAATATCTTGCTGTCTTGTATTAATGTATTGATTGCATTCTAGGGTGGGTTTCATCCATGTGGGAAACTATACGGGAGTGTACCCATCTTCTTCTTGATACCACACTAGAAGAATCTCAGCTCAGGGCACCAACTCCATAGCATGACCGAGGGTGCCGATGTCTCCTGGCCAGAATCCACATATTAATATGTTGTACATTGGCCGAACGGATCAGAGCGCTTGCTTTTACACTTCCAATTCGCTGCTGGTGAGGTAGGCGGTTCAATCCTACACCGGCATTCATTTGGACTTAAACGCTGACTTCTCGTTCAGAAAGCATTGGCAAACTACTGGAACATCAGCCTGCGGTTGAACGCAATGTGCTATAAAGGACAAGCAACATTTTCTGTACGTTTCTACAAATGTTTTAAATGGCTCATATCAAGTCCTCAACGTCAAATGATGACGTCATACCACTCCTTTGAATAAATTGTCCTGAAGATATTGTCCTTACTGGCGGAACTGTTGTGATTGCCGGCCGCTGTTGTGTAAGGGTAGTGAGCGCACTTTCACAATCCCGACATATCGGGTTGGAAGTCGGCCTCAGATCGCTTTGCGTTAATTTTCACAATGATTTCGGTCTTCCAGAAAACAGTGGCAAACTACTGAATGTAAAATTGTCTAGAAAGCCACTAACAGCCAATATGCTGGAGTTGACCGCGACGTCCTTTACAGGGCTTGCAGCTAACATGTCTCGTTACAGGCGAAGCGACTCCTCTTAGTCACTCTCAACCTGAGTACACATTTGTTTTGTGGATTAGTCGTAGAAAGAGATGTGCATGGCCTCATGATAATAGTTAGCAGTTGCCAGCAGGCGATGGCGGCATGATGGCTAACTGCCCAGCATCTTCTCTTCTGGTCTCCCTCTGCCTTTCTTCCCTTCCAACCTTCCCGTTGTGACGACACCCTTAATACTATTTGAACCTCTTTCTTCCATCAATACTGTTTTAACATCTTTCTTTCACTAATGCCGTTTGAACCTCTTTCTTCCACTAATGCTATTTGACCCTCTTTCTTCCACTAATTATATTGAACCGCTTTCTTTCACTAATGCTATGTGAATATCTTTCTTCCACTAATACTATTTTAGCCTCTTTCTTTCACTAATGCTATTTGACCCTATTTATTCCATTAAGACTGTTTTAGCCTCTTCTTCTTCTTCTTCTATGTTCATCCGGAGTGTGTATTTTTCTTTTCAGACGTAATTGCGGTGTGTACGGTTGGGGGGCGCTTGGACCAACATACCCGACTTTGGAGGGCGTTTGTTTACTGGGTTAGCCTTCCCGGGTGTTTCTCACTGTTGTGGTGCCGTCCACATCCCAGCACGTCAAGTTAGAACGGTGGAAGACTTCTCCGTCAGCTCTCAAGGGAAGTCAGGGGCAGTCCATGGGCATTATCCGCCATGCAAGGAGGTTTCCATAATTGCATAGTCGACACATAGCGCTCTGGTACTGGGCTCACCCAAGGAATCGCCACGTTCTGCACATGACTGCTTTAATTCCTCACTCCCATGTATTGGGCATTTCGTTCGCCCACTCAGCGAACTTTCGGTACGGACTTTTCACGAAGGACATTCCACTCTCAGATCAATTTTAAAATTGAATGCAGATTTGAATCTATGACCACCTGACAAGTCTCTAACCACTAGACTACCGTGGCTCCTGGACATGTACTAGACCCATTCTTTTTAAAGACCACTCGCCACTCTATCTAGAGCTGATGGAGAGAACTAAGCTACCAATGAATCAAGGGGGCGAGGAGGATACTGGTGCTGAATTATATTGGACAGGATGCACACTGAGGAAATCTGACAGTATTATTATTATTACAACGAAAGTGTCTCTTCTCAGGGAATCCAGAGGGCACTGGACAGAGAGGAAGACCTAAAAGATGTGCACAAGATAATCCAATTATAGACAGATGAATAATATGAGGAGGATACACCGGGAGCTGAAGAAGTCAGCAAAAGATAGTATGAGTTGGTGGAGGGTCTAAGTGCTATACCTGGTAGGCTGATAGGGAACTTAATACATTGAGGGCTATGGTAGCAGGATGATGTACAGGCTCTTTCAGCAGTTAATAATTTCTGTCATTAAGTATGGTTTGGGGCTGTTGACAATATCAAAAAGCCAGCTTGAAAGGTTGGAGCGCATACAGAATGCTGCCATGCGGTTAATACTCGGGTGCACAAAGGAAACACCAATTATCTGCATGAGGCATATCCTGGCGTTACCAACAATGACGGATAGGCATAGGGTCCTTCAGGCCAAATGGTACCTGAGAGTTGATGCAGACAGGGATTACCCGCTGCATGCAGCAATGGATATGGTAAAGGGTCATAGACTAAGACGAGGCAGGTCCTGGATGGCACAGGCAGAACTTTCTATAAGTCAGGTGTGTGATCTAGAGACCATCAATCGTGAAAGAGAGTGGGTTGAAGTTCCGGATGACATGACGGACTGGCACAATGTAATAATAACACTGGGTCGTGAGCGCAGAGAATGGGCAGCGGGCCGCACTGAGTTTGAAGTGCAACAGCTGATCCAGAGCAACACACATCAAGGTGACATAGTCATCTACACCGATGGGTCAGTGGTGAGAAACAGACGTAGTGGCTGGGGCTTTATTGCAAAGGCTAATGGGCGAGTCTTGAAAAAGGAGAGCCTGGCATATGAGACTACGACCTCCAGCATGAGAATGGAGGTGGAGGCAGTAACAGCGGCATTCCAGTGGCTAGAGGAGACTACTGCAACACACGTTGTGTTCATTACGGATTCAAAGAATATGCTTAGCAAGGTGGAGAAAGGAATGTTTCGTGTGGAATGGCTCTCGTCGCTTCAGAGGTCACAGATTGTGAGAATTGTATGGATATTTTGCCCTGGCCATGCGGGTGTACGGGGGAATGAACAGGCTGATAGGCTAGCAGGGAATGCACCTCTTGGTGGTATCTTGCCTATGGACAAGGGGGAGGTGGTCGTGCGCTTGTGGGACCAGGTGGAGAAGGCGGAGGAACAGATTGAGAACCCATATGTGGAAAGAATGAGATTTCGGGGGATCGGCAGGGGTTCTGGAAGAATCTCAAAACTGAGAGGGAAGACCAGGAGAACTTTTAATCAGACAGCGGTGGGAACGATTAGTAGTATGACTCTTCGCTGGCTGTTGGGCGAGGGGACTGAGCACGTATGGGAATGTCCTGAGTGCAGTGATGTCGGTTCTTAACTCAACTCAACTCAGTGCTATACCTTTGGGAAATAGTGGACATAAGGACGTATCACAACTTTAAGATGCGAATTATCAATTCAATCTTCATTGTGGAAGGGCATTGGTCTTTTACTTCAACTACCTTCATTACACGATATCTCAGAACTCATGAATTTGTCAAGTCGGTGCATCTAAGTGTGTACATGACTTGGTCAATTGATTCTTAACCATTCAATGCAGATTACTAACAATACTTAGTTTGATATGGCCAAAGTATTTGCGTGTTTGAGATACGTTTATTCTAAAGCAAATTTGCTGTGATTGTGTCAATGTGACGTCATCATTTCTATTTGTTTTTATGTTCGTTCCCATTGAACTCTGGCGTAGTCCGCAACCTGCTACTGCTTCAAGAGTACTGGACTAATTTTTGCGGGTGGATTAGCTGTCCCTATTATTACCAGTGTCCCTTGCCACCAGATGAATCCACTCCGACTTCTGAGGTACTTGTAATTTACGTCCCTAAGTTATGAACGAGAAGTCAACATTTTAAGAGTTTAAGAGTGAGCGGTCTTATCAGATCGGCCATGCTGACCTCTCCTCTTCTTAATAATTCTTATTCTAAAATTAGTATTTTTTATGGTAATAGTAATATATATATATACCTTTATGTATTCCCAGGTTACTGTCAAATGGTCCACTCGTTACTTTCATGGTTGAATATTAAACATTTTAATTAAATCAAAATTCCGTTACCGAAAAGGAAAACGAACTTGCCTGATCAATGGGGATTCCAACCTCATCAGCAAGAGGTGTCAAAGCACGGTATCCACTGTAAAAATTGTTTTTAAACGCCATAAATTTCCACGCTTTGCTGCTAAAGGTAAAATCTCTGCTGAAATACGATCTGAGATTTTCGTAAACAGATATCTATACTTGTAGTTGCTTACTTTTATGACAGACCGGTGAGTGTCCAGCCCGGTCGCCCGTTGCCATTTAATGATTTAATTTAAATGCTGTCAGATCCAGCTTCAATCAGAAATGGTCGATTTAATTTAAACCCTAGTCTAATTGAATGATTTATGGATCTTAATGTATTATGCGGCCTATATATGCTTCCATAGAAGTCGTTTAATTTATATTTACATGAACACACGCTGGCATCGGCAGACCGCTGCACGTCGTGCCCTCCTAGGGACACTTCTCAATTTAGCCTCTGTCTTTAACTAATGCTATTTGAATCTCTTTCTTCCACTAATACTATTGAACCTCTTTCTTTCACTAATACTATTTGAACCTTTTTATTCCACAAATACAATATGAACCTCTTTCTTCCTCTAATACTATTTGAACACATTTCTTCCACTAATACTATTTGAATCTCTTTCTTCCACTAATACTATTTTAACACCTTTTTTCCACTAATACGTTTTGAACCTCTTTTTCCACTAATACTGTTTGAACCTCTTTCTTCCACTAATACTGTTATAACCTCTTTCTTCCACTAATGTTGTTCGAACCAATTTCTTCTATTAATGCTATGTGAACCTCTTTCCTCTACTAATGCTATTTGAAGCCTCTTTCTTCTACTAATGCTCATCTCGTCTCATCTCATCATGTTCCTCTTGTACCTTGCGGTGTCGAGGTGAAGTATAAACATCGTGAGAGTGCCCGATTATGGGCTTCATGTATCGATATTCCCATGGACTTTGCTATTCTTTCCGTCCAAGATGAGATGAGCTGAGCGCTATTTGAACCTCTTTCCCCTTCTAATGCTACTTGAACCTCATTCTTCTACTAATGCAATTTGAAATGCTTTATTTCTCACGTTGAAGATTGTTGTGTCTTTCATTGTGATGTCGGTCCTTACTTTGAAGATCTCTGGGTTGCATTTGTAGTCTGTGTGAAATACCACGCTATATAACTACATTACAACAACAAGCACTACGACTACTACATTACAACTATTACAGCTGCCGTGGCGTCTGCCGCTAATATAACTCTACTACCACTGTTTATTATGATCATCCACTGCTCCTCCTCTGATCCGCCACAGTTTATCGCCGAGAGTGGAGCAATCTAAGTTGAGGGGGTGGTTTGCCTCTACAATCAGGCAAAAGGCTACGTCCTTGACCCTGCTAGCGAGCTGTCTCTCGTTGCCTTGAGAATGATTTCTCTAATCGATATCGATACTTTAGGACCACTGCTAACGCTGATGTAAATACTTGTGCCGCGGGAAACTGTCTAATTATAGACTGGGCGAAGAAGAGGTGAAGTAGGCTGACAGACGTTGATGGATGGTGATGGGAGGAAGAGAATTCTTCTATTCGCAGCCGCTTATAATGCATGCGTAAGTGAGTGAGAGAGAGAGAGAGAGAGAGAGAGAGAGAGAGAGAGAGAGAGAGAGAGAGAGAGAGAGAGAGAGAGAGAGAAGCAACAGAGATATGGTTTCTGAGACGAATGTTGCTTGTACCTTGGACTGCCAGAGTAACTATCAACGATTGTCTGGAAGAGGCTAATGAAACTTGAACTATAAGAAAGAAAGAAATTGCTTTCTTTTTCCGTGTGATGAGAAGAGGCATTAGCGAACATACTGACCACTGGAAAGATCAACGAGGAAGAGACAGACCAGGATAAATGATGCTAGATGATCTGAGACGTTGGCATGGAGGAATAACATCAGCAGAAATGATCCAGAACACCAAAGACCGAGATCTGTGGAGAGACATGAACGCCTACGCCCGCTGGTAGGGCATATAATTATGAGGGAAGGTTGAAATCTTGCAGAGAAATAACCTCACAAGTGTTTGCATTCGTTGATTGTCTACAGAATCTCAGTCAAATGTGTGGTTAAGTTAACAAGTAAATCATAAATGGCTGTAGAAATATAACTACATATGATAACAACGTGAAACCAGTTTATTTTTATACATAAATTGTCCCTTTATTTCTCAACATAATTTCCACCAAGATTGATGCACTTATCCCATCGCTTTATCATAGAACTGCCTGCTCTGTTTTCTAAACCACGTTTTCACTTCACATTAAACTGGCGTCACTCGCGAAATGTCTCCTGCCAAGGTGGGTTTTCAGTGGACTTAGCCCCTAGTGATTTCCCGTAAAGCGGTGCATAGCTGGCTAGAAAAAGTTACGAGGGCGAGTCAGTAAGTAAGTCACACAGTTCTGTGGGATGGCCGATAAATGAAAACAAAGCACGCAGTACTATGCAGCCGGTTTGGGAGGACTGATAAAACGATGGGATAAGTGCATCAATGTTGGTGGAAATTATGTTGAGAAATAAAGGGACAATGTATGTATAAAAATAAACTGGTTTCAAGTTGTTATCATCCTTAGTTATTTTTCTACAGCCATTTTTGACTTACTTATTAACTTACCCTGGTACCATACCTTGCTGAAATCTGCATGTTTCCTGTTGAGAACAAGTATCCAGAATTATCAACAACGTACAGCCACGTCCATGTTACAGCCACTCTAGCACGCACGCCCCCGGCGATGTCTCAAACACTGCGGTAGTTCAAATAAGCCGTTAGAAGATAGGGGTACGTTTCGCCTTCACTTGATGACCATCCAGTCTAATACCTGTAGAATGA
The DNA here is from genome assembly GCA_014155875.1 of Cepaea nemoralis. Taxonomy (NCBI): domain Eukaryota; kingdom Metazoa; phylum Mollusca; class Gastropoda; order Stylommatophora; family Helicidae; genus Cepaea; species Cepaea nemoralis. The sequence goes on along the minus strand of JACEFZ010018348.1, from coordinate 617,300 downwards.
TGAGGTCAGTCCGTCAACCTCGCTGGGTTACACTATGGCCTCAGCCATGGGGGATGCGCTGATCATGTCCTTAGTGCAGTCGGACGAGGATTCGACGCCTGCGCTCGTCGTCTCGCTAAGTGAGTAAAGATTGACCACTTATCCCTTCGTGCACTCAGGCCTACACAACGTGATGGTGCTATTACGTCACAGACACATGGCAGGAAACTCCTTCGGGGCACATGTTTAATTAACATTGGTAGTGTGAGGTTTCTAGTTGACTCTACATAACGTTTTACAATTATTTAAGTGCCGTGAGGGGAGGGCAGAGAGGAGGCAGTAGAACGAGAAGATAACAGATACAAACAAAGGCAGACAGAGAGACTGACAGACAGACAGACACACAAACACACACACACATATATATATATATATATATATATATATATATATATATATATATATATATATATATATATATATATATATATATATATATATATATACACACACACACACACACATTACAGACAGACGATAGTTTGTGCTTTAAAAAGGCATAATAACTTTTACCTATTGCTGGTAGCGAATGTGACTGGCAAGGCCAATTCGCGCTGTAAATGTCCGTTCACAGTGGGTGCATGTGAACACGTGGTCATTTCCACCATCATGCACCATCTTACGTCTCATACGCTCGGTGTGTGACTAATCTGCAATAATTTTCTCCTTTGTCTTTATTCCATTTCTGATCTTTACCCCCATGCAACACGTTCAGCGGCGACTTGCTACCACTGTGCATTATCAATGCCTGTATCAGTGATGTCCCGCTTACACACATCTTTGTATCGTAGTAGAGGCCGATCCTGTGATCTCTTACCCATCTGTAATTCACCAAAAAAGATTTCCTTTGGTATTCTACCATCATCCATCCTCCTAAGATGTCCTATCCATCTAAGTCTATACATTGGCACCTGTCCGTTTTGACAGACGATAGTTTGGTACATTGTGCTTCAAAAAGGCTTAATAACTGTCATATGGCAATAACTACGATCCATGGCGGTGGCGAGTGTGGCTGGTAAGGCCAATTCTTGCTGCAAATGTTTGCCCACAGTAGGTGCATGTGAAAACACACACACACACACACACACACATATATATATATATATATATATATATATATATATATATATATATATATATATATATATATATATATATATATATATATATATTAGGGACGTTCATTTGAAACCGTTCCAATGGCTTATATTACAAAAGCATGAAAGAAACATTAACAGGTGTGGTAGAATTAAACAAAGCATTCATTTTGAATGAATTATGCACCATGGGTTGGTCAGAAGAAGTCGCCGTAGGCATTCAGGCAAGCATCCCATTGCTTAGGTAGGCGGCGAATGCCGTCCGCAAAAAAGGATTGTGGTTGCTCACTGAACCAAGTGTTTACCGCGTTCATTACGTCTGCATCTGTGTGAAATCAGTTGCCCTTGAGAGCTTTTTTTAGAGGTCCGAACAAATGAAAATCACATGGTGACAAATCAGGACTATAGGCTGGATGTTGCAGAATTTCCCACTTCTTCCTTGCTAATGCTTCCTGCACAATCTTTGCGACATGCGGACGAGCATTATCGTGCAACAAAATCACACCGCGAGAAAGCATGCCGGGTCGTTTATTCTTGATGGCTTTTTGCAGCTTGTCTAGTGTTTGCAAGTAGTGGGTAGAGTTGATGTTGACACCAGGTTCTTTAAAGTCGGCCAACAATAGCCCTTCATGGTCAAAAAATGCGCTCAGCATAACCTTACCAGCGGAAACCTGTAACTTGAATTTTTTGGCTTTTGGTGATCCAGCATGCTTCCATTGCATGCTCTCTCTTTTGCTGCTCGGCTCAAAGTGGTGACACCATGATTCATCGCCTGCCACTATGCGGAAGAGAAATGCATCACCCTCCACTCTGTAACGCAGCAAGTGTTCAAACACCATCCCATGCGTTCCTCTTTTTGGTGGTCTGTCAACATCCGTGGTACCCACTGTGAACACACCTTCCGATATTGCAGTTTCTTACGAACGACCTTTTGAATTGTCCCAATTGACACATCAAATTCTTTCGCTAGCGAACGTATGCTTCGACAACGGTTCATCTGTACTGCTGCATCAATTTTGGCGATGGTTTTTTTTCTGTTGCAACAATATGCGCTTGACCCGGCCGTCGAAGATCTGTCGTGAACTGACGTCCTTTCCGAAACATTCGTGCCCAGTCTGTCACTGTTGTCTTCGACACACATTTGTTACCGTACGCTGCCTGCATTCTTCGATGAATGTCCACTGGTCGACATCCTTCAAATGAAAGAAACTGAATCACCGCTCTTTGAGCTTCTTTGGGCGGATTTTGGATCAACCCGGCCATTTTCTCAACGGTTAGAAACAGAACCTATGCATCATGGGACGATAAGCATTCATTGGTCAGTACTTGTCACATGACTATGACATGATCATGTTCAACGTACGCAATTACGCGCGGTGCGGCACGAACGGAGTTCTGTGGAATGGTAGATAAATATAGTTGGTGTTTTCTACATGTGGCATTAGGTGACAGAAACATCGAACTTTATATTCCCGTTCGTCAGGTGGCGCTAGGTGTCTCATTTGCATGCGCAGCGCATAAACAGAATAGCGACTGTACTTACGGAGTGTACAACCAAGGAGCAACGTGCTGTTGTGCGTTTTTTTTCTTCTTGGGGGTGGGGTGGAAGACTGCCTGCAAAGGACATTCATAAGGAAATGCTTCATATTTATGCTGACAAATGTTTGTCCCGTAAAGCAGTGCATAGCTTGGTAGAAACCATTCGTCTTCGCCTTGTGTCCAAAATTTCAAGGTTACGCCAACAGCAGGGACGGTTATGCTGAGTGTTCTGGGATTAACAAGGAGTGCTTTTAACCAATTTCAATAAGAAAGGTGACAATGTGAATTCTGAATCGTACTGTGAAGTTCTATCGATGCTTCATGATGCTATTCGAAGAAAACTCCCAGGACTACTGACTGGAGGAGTGTTGCTTCTGCATGATAATGCCAGACCACATACGGCTCGATTAACTCAGGAGAAAATTAACCAACTAAGGTGGGAAGTTCTGGAACATCCACCTTACAGCCCCGACTTAGCCCCTAGCGATTTCCACCTTTTTGGTCCACTGAAAACCCACTTTGGCGGGATACATTTCGCGAATGACACCGAAGTTGAATGTGAAGTGAAAACGTGGTTTAGAAAACAGTTCTATGCAGCCGATTTGGGAGGACCGATAAAAGATGGGATAAGTGCATCGATGTTGGTGGAAATTATGTTGAGAAATAAAGGGACAATTTATGTATAAAAATAATGTGGTTTCAAGTTGTTATCATAGTTAGTTATTTTTCTACAGCCATTTGTGACTTACTTATTGACTTCCCCTCTTATGTGGGTGATCGAGTGAAATGGCGAGTCATGACCGCCCACGCTTTCCGGCATGGTACATGATTGATATATATATATATATATATATATATATATATATATATATATATATATATATATATATATATATATATGGAGAGCCATGAACGCCTACGCCAGCCGGCACAGCACTTGATGATATATATATATATATAAGAAATAAATGTCGGTATTCGTTCGTGGGAGCGTAATCTTGTCTAGAAATCAACAGACAGCTGAAAGATGCTGCTGTTGACAGCGATGTCCTGTAAAGGATATGGGGGGGGGGGAGGGGGGGGGGGGGGGGGAATTCGTTCGTGGACGTACTAGACAAGAAAAGACAACTTATAACCTAATTTGACGCCTTCACTTGATGCTACAGAAGTGTCTCGTTGAGGGAAGGAACTGAGTGGGTTGTTGCAGTAGCCCACTGGCTATCTGGGCTGACTCCATTCCCTCCTAATTGGGTGCCGAATGGGGTGAGGGGGTGTCAAATTGCTAGAAGGACAAGATAACGCAGGAACGTGTGGATATTCTTCCAAGTTTGTGAGGGGCAGTGAATACGTACTTGGTTATTCATTTGTGTCTGTGTGTGGGTAAGTAGATGAGTTATTACGTTAACTGTTAAGATGTAGTTATTACGTTAACTGTTAAGTTGTATATTGATTATATATTACACTCGCGGCAATACAAATAACTCAGATATAATAGCTCAGATATAACATTATCTGTTAGAACTTGAATAGGCGCACAAGGCGTATAACCATCATCATCATGTGTCTTGCCAATTGGCATGGGCGATCATGTTGCTGCGAATCTTGTTATCTCCACTTGCATGTATCAGTTCACGCCCTGACACCGCTACGTACCATGACACAAAACACTCAATAATTTTCTTTCGTTGTCTTCCTCTGTGTCTCTTTCCTCAAATCTTTCAATTGATCTCAATATGTTCTCGATTTTTTTTTCATAATGTGGCCAACATATTATGACTGCTTATGTATGGTGTTAGTGATTCGTTATATTTGTGTCTTAACCACTTTAAAAACGTCTGGTTTAAACATTTTGGTTGTCCAAGAAATTTTCAGTGTCTTCTGTAAAACCGCATCTCTGAAGTTTCTAGGTTTTTGTTTGTTTGTTTGTTTGTTTGTTTGTTTGTTTACTAATTGCCCAGTATTCACAGCCATACGCTGGATCTAGTTCTATGTAACTTGCACGAATTCTCTTTCTAGACTCCAATGACAAGGATTTATTGCATATGTTTTTGCATGTGGATTTATTGCATATGTTTGTTATATATTTATTGCATGTGTTTGTTGTTGTTTTTTTTAATATAAAAAGGAGATTTGGTTTGTTCTGTGGAGATCTGTATCTCTGTGATGCATCTTCTTTCTGATTCTATCATTGTGCCCAGATATTTGAATGTTCTCACTTGCCTCAAAGAACGTCATTTGCTTTAATTGTACTTTAGACAACAACTTGTTTCTTTAATATCACTATTACTTCTGTCGTCCTATAATTCAAGCAGAAGCCCGTTTTTCACTTTAAAACCACTATTTTTATCATTTTCTGTAGCGCCTTCAGACTGGTCGCCATCAAGACAGTGTCATCAGCATAACTTTGGTTATTTAGTTAGGCCTATAGCGCGTATCCACATTTTCGCAGCTGTCGTTTCTCTTGTGTTGATAATTTGAGGGGGGGGGGGGGGGGGGGGAGGGGGGGGGGTTGTATTCATGTAAGACTCGCGGCATATCTCATCATACTCTCCATCACTTTAGAGATCGCCATCATAGAGAAAACAAAAATGTGATTATCAAGAAAGATTTAGTTATTAGACATCAAATGTTGCGTTCATTTACAATATAGGCTATGAGGACATACTTAAGGCATGGAGTAATATACTTTATGGGGCGGGTGACCAGCTCTCTTCCGCCGCTCAGAACGCGGTTTACTGGTAATCCTATCGCCTTAATCACGGCTGTTGTAATGAACACTAATGAATAGCCGCAGGTCGCCTGGTAACCGTCATACCGGTAGCGGAAATGATCATGCTAACCCAGCTGTAAAATGTGGGAATTGTGGTGGGTTGAGACATGGAGGATAGAATCAAGAGAGTGAAGTAGCTTCCTTACACTCCTGAAGATGGCAGCGATTTGGACTCCAGAGATCATTGATAACGTGTGTCTTTGGGAGTCCTTTACACACGTCATGTGGAGATAATATTTGCGATGAAATGCAGTTAATGTGTAGACGATTCTTCTTCTTCATAATCTTCAAGTGCCCTGGAGTAGACATTGGCAGTCATGATTCTTTAATCCTCTCTGACGCTCCAAATGTTAATGAAGTTTGTGATTTTTATATTATTAGTTTCCAAGATGTTTAAGCTTTCCTCGTGAGTTTTCCTCTATTTTCCCGTCTCTTTTGCCTAGTATTTTCCCCAACATAAGATAACAATTCCCCTATTCCATCTCTTCCTATATGTCCCGCAAATTTCATTTGTCTGTTTCTTATGATTCTGATCAGCGATCTTGTAACGCCTGCAGCTGTCAGTGCCTCAGCATTGTTTCGTTCCCTAAGATTTTACCAGCAACCTTATTCCACACCACATCTCCACTTCCCACAGCTTTCCTCCAGTTTCATTACTCATTGTCAGACATTGACACCCATATTAGCCAAACGAACCAGAGTCAAATTTTCAGTCAGCTAATTGTTGTTCTAAACATGGAGAACGACTAAAATAAATTAACAATAAATTACAAATATTGACTAATTGGTTTCCGAACAGTGGAACCAAAGAGGTCTAACACAATCACCAATGTAGATCTCATGGAAAGGGGTAAAAAAAAATCCACTGAATCAAGAAGTGAGGAACGGGCGCTGGTTATGATACAAACTGGAAAACCAGAGGTTAACATAACTAGACATAGCCTTATCTGGAACCCACAAGGTGGACACAATAGTGGGAGATCTAAACCACACGGAGACGAGAATTAAAGACAAGCGATAAATAACTTGTGGAGTACATGGAGGGAGCTGAAAGAGATGGCAACAGATATGAGAGTTTGGTGTTAGTTGGTTGAGGACCTGTGACCCAATGGGGGAGTAAAAGGTAAAAGGAGAAGAAGAATAATTGTGCTATTAACATTAAAATGTTTGCGCGAGTTAACTGCATGCGTATGATACTGCACGCCAAAGTAGCAGTCCAGCTGGTGACACATATTTGTCAATGAAAGTGGGGAAGATATTTCTTCAGTGTTAGGGAGGGCCAGTTCGCACCTATGGAAGTGGATCATGGATATTCAGTCAATTACTGAGAAATTACTTAGAAGCTGCAGAGATACAACTCTTTAGAAAACATGTCGAGAACAATGTGGACAGATGGCGTGCAGAAAGGAAGCAACTCTCGAAGAGAATGGGTTACTCGTATCAGCAGTAGACAATTGACATTGTGTCGGCATGTCCTGGTAGACTTGGAAGATTGAATGGGACGACCTGAAGAGAGAGAAAGACCCATACAGAAGATGCCTGATGGCATAGGGAAACTTCTCTAATGAACATGGTTGACAGGACGTCTGGTAGAAAGAAGGAGGCTGTGGACAAGCCTGATGACTGACACCATATGGCATGTACGAGCTCGTACTATAAGTAGTACGACATTTAATATGCCAGTCGCTATGTCTGAAGATAGCGTTGTTAATGTTTTCGGTTAATACCTCTTTGCGAGTTACACTAGCAATGTCATGAGCGCGTCGGACAAGAGGTTGATGCCATCTCTCGTCGCTCGCTACTGGTGGGAGAGATTATCCCAGCATGCACTCAGGCGCGGTGGTCCTAACACTTCTCATCCCTACACCAGGTTCCTGCTAAGTACACAAAATGGCATTTTTCTTACCAGATGATAGTTAAACCTCTCACACACACACACGCGCGCGTGCACACACACAGGTAGGTGAGGGATGTGAGTGTGTCGGAGCGGGATGCTTGAGTGGGTGGAGGATATCTGTGGGTGGGGGTATGTGTGATCGAGAGATGTTTGGTTAGGGGATGGGTGGTTGGGGGTGTGTCGGTGCGTAGTGGAGGATGTGTGTGTGAGTGAGTGTGTGTGTGTTGGTGGATGGGTGGGGAATGTGTGTGTGGGTGGGGAGATGTTTGTGGTGTGTTGGTTTGGGATATGTGTGTGGGTGGGGGATGTGTGTGTGTGTGTGGGAAGGGGGATTTGTGGGGAGGGGGGATTTGTGTATTGTGTAAGTGGGGTATGTGCGGGGTGGGTTGGTAAAAGTATCTGTGTGGGTGTGGGTAGGGATATTGTGTGGTATGTGAGTGGGGGATATGTGGTAGTATGTGGGTGTGGGATGTGTGGGTTTGGGATATGTGTGGGTTGGGGATATTTGTGTGGTGTGTGGGTTGGGAATATTGTGTGGGTGGGGATTGTGTATAGTGTGCAGGTGGAGAATATGTGTGTGGTGGGGGATGTGGGTTAGGTCATGTGTGGGTGGGTGGAGGGTGTGTGTGGGTGGTGGGTGTGTGTGAGTGTATTGGAGATGTATAGATGGTTAGGGAGATGTGGGTGTGTGTGTGTGGGTAGGGAGATGTCAGTTGGTGTGGATGTGTGTGTATGGTTTGTGGTTGTGTAAGTGGGTGCGCGATGTGAGGGTTGGTGGGGTATGTGTGTGTGGGTGGGGAATATGTGGTCTATGGAGGTGTGGTTGGGAGATGGGTGGTTGGAGTGTGGGTGGGTGGAGGATGTGTAGGTGGGGGATGGGTGTGTGGGTTAGGATTTGTATGAGGGTGGTCGCGCGATGTGTGGGTTGGTGGGGGGTGTTTGTGTGGGTGGTGTGTGGGTTGGGGGAACGGGTGATAGCAGTGTGTATGGGTGGCGGGATGTGTGGGAGGGGGATTGGTCGGTTGGTGGGGTATGTATGTGTCCCTGGGTGTGTGTGTGAGTAGGGGTGTGTTTGTGGGTGGGGTGATGTGTAGGTAGGTGGGAGATGTGCCTCATAACATGGTAATTTGCATTGTTTATGTTTACAACATTTATTTCACAATGTGTGTTTTTTTCTTCCTATATGAATGTTTAATGCACTTGATGAACGAAAGATGAGTGATTGGAAGGACCGAATGTAAGACGGGCCTGCGTGCCCAATTTGTGACCCTTTTAAAATAAAGTTGATTTGATTTGAAAGTTGATTTAGGCCAAAAGATGAGTTGGTGGTGGGATTTCTGAGGCTGCGAAAAAAAGGAAAAAAAACACCGTGTATAAAGCACACACCAGGCTATTATCAGATGTTTTTTACCAGGCGCTGAAAGACAAGACTGGAGTGATTGGAAAAGAAGAGGAAGAGGAGCAATGGTCTAGATTTTACACTAAATCGTGCAGACGTAATATTTTGCAGGAAACCATACTCATTGCGCCTAATCGTCGTTTTGGTGGATAAGCTTTATTTGGAAACAGCCACTTATGTAAGTTACCTTTAAACAGTCACTCTTGTAGGTTACTTTTAAATAGTCACCCATGAAGCTTACCTTTAAACAGCCACTCATGTAGGTTACCTTTAAACTACTACTTACGTAGGTTAAACAGTCACTCAGGTAGTTTACCTTTAAACAGCGACTCATGTAGTTTTCCTTTAAAGAGACACTCATGTAGGTTACCTTTAAACAGCCGCTCGTGTAGTTTACCTTTAAACAGCCACTCATGTAAGTTACCTTTAAACAGCCACTCCTGTAGTGTACCTTTAAACAGCCACTCCTGTAGTGTACCTTTAAACAGCCACTCCTGTAGTGTACCTTTAAACAGTCACTCCTGTAGTGTACCTTTAAACAGCCACTCCTGTAGTGTACCTTTAAACAGCCACTTATGTAGGTTACCTTTAAACAACTACTCACGTAGGTTAAACAGTCACTTAGGTGGTTTACATTTAAACAGACACTCATGTAGTTTTCCTTTAAACAGACACTCATGTAGTGTACCTTTAAGTAGCCACTCATGTAGGTTACCTTTAAACAGCCACTCATGTAGGTTACCTTTAAACAGCCACTCATGTAGGTTACCTTTAAACAGCCACTCATGTAGGTTACCTTTAAACAGCCACTCGTGTAGGTTATCTTTAAACAACCACTCATGTAGTGTACCTTTAAACAGCCACTCATGTAGGTTACCTTTAAACAGCCACTCATGTAGGTTACCCTTAAACAGCCACTCATGTAGGTTACCTTTAAACAGCCACTCATGTAGGTTACCTTTAAACAGCTACTCGTGTAGTTTACCATTAAACAGCCACTCATGTAGGTTATCTTTAAACAGCCACTCATGTAGGTTACCTTTAAACAGCCACTCATGTAGGTTACCTTTAAACAGCCACTCATGTAGATTACCTTTAAACAGCCACTCGTGTAGGTTATCTTTAAACAACCACTCATGTAGTGTACCTTTAAACAGCCACTCATGTAGGTTACCTTTAAACAGCCACTCATGTAGGTTACCTTTAAACAGCCACTCATGTAGGTTACCTTTAAACAGCCACTCATGTAGGTTACCTTTAAACAGCTACTCGTGTAGTTTACCATTAAACAGCCACTCATGTAGGTTATCTTTAAACAGCCACTCATGTAGGTTACCTTTAAACAGCCACTCATGTAGGTTACCTTTAAACAGCCACTCATGTAGGTTACCTTTAAACAGCCACTCATGTAGGTTACCTTTAAACAGCCACTCATGTAGGTTACCTTTAAACAGCCACTCATGTAGGTTACCTTTAAACAGCCACTCATGTAGTGTACCTTTAAACAGCCACTCGTGTAGTTTACCTTTAAACAGCCACTCGTGTAGGTTACCTTTAAACAGCCACTCATGTAGGTTACCTTTAAACAGCCACTCATGTAGGTTACCTTTAAACAGCCACTCATGTAGGTTACCTTTAAACAGCCACTCATGTAGGTTACCTTTAAACAGCCACTCATGTAGGTTACCTTTAAACAGCCACTCATGTAGTGTACCTTTAAACAGCCACTCGTGTAGTTTACCTTTAAACAGCCACTCGTGTAGCTTATCTCTAAACAGCCACTCGATGTAGTTTTCCTTTAAACAGCCACCAATGTAGTTCACCTTTAAACAGCCACACGTGTAGCTTAGCTCTAAACAGTCTCTCATGTAATTTACGCCACTCGTGTAGCTTAGCTCTAAACAACAACTTATGTAGGTCACCTTTAAAGTCCCAAACTGGAACTGAAATAAACCAGATATTTGCGAACTTACTTACCTAATTTGTGTCAATGAAGTGATAAACTGGGGACCTGATATAAAGTCATTATGTACTCATGATAAACTGGAGAGGTAATCCCTCCTGTACAGCTAGAACAGAAAGTACAGTATAAGATGCAGCCTTCTGGCGTCACTTAATAGCAAACACCTGTAAACTGGTGATGTTACAGCGGAAGTCGTATTTGAAGTGAGCAAAGGCTGTTGCTATCTTTCCAGATAAGACTTCTGAAGGATAGCAACACAAGACCTGTCGTACGTTGAACTTTGCAGTCCATTCGTTTTGAAATCATTACATTTGAACGTGGGTAGTTGTCACAGAGACGGTGCGTACTGGTTAGTGCCCTTGATTCCAACATAGTGTCCCGGAAGACTTGAAAAGGTACAAAACGAAGCCATGCGCATCATTTTGGGCTACACGAGAGACACCAGCTGTATAGCAATGAGATACTTTCTCGACTTCCCGACAATGGAACACAGGATCAAGATCTGAAGAGCTCGTGCATACTTAAAAATAAGTGCAGATGAGCAGCACTCTCTGCATAACGCTATATTCAGAGAAAGGGGTGACAGGCTAAAGAGGGGCAAATCATGGATGGGTCGGGCGGAAGATGTCCTTAGACAGGTCTGCAGTCTTACCAGTATCAACCCCGGCAAGGAATGGGTGCCGGTGCCTCCAGCTTTTAAGTGCACTTTCTCCTGCATTATCACACTCGACAGACGGTGCAGAGAGTAGAACGCTGCCGCTGTCAATGCAGAGGTCAACGCGCTCATCTATGAACACTCAGATAGCCCCGAAGTGCTCATCTGTACAGACGGATCTGTTGTAAAGCAGCAGAGAAGTGCGTGGGCATTTACAGCCCGTTCAGCGGGCCGAAGCGTTCAAGAATCCAGTGGTGCCCACTCTATGACCACGAGCAGCATGACGATGGAGGTGATGGCAGTTACACAGGCTTTCATGTGGCTGGAATCATAGCATTATACCAACGTGTGTGTACTAAGTGATTCAATGAGCATGATTCAGAAGGTCGAAGCTGAATCTGTACGTAGACAATTGGCTGAGTCGCTGCGGAAGTCTGTTGTCCGTAAAGTCACCTTCATCTTCGTCCCTGGGCATGCGGGAGTCGAGGGAAATGAACGAGCTGATGAACTGGCTGGCTCTGCACCCCCTGTAAATGGCCAGCCCATGGATCGTGCCGATGTTATTAACGTCCTTAAAGATATGGCGAGAACAGAGGACTTTGACGTCAGTGAATCCACATCGCTGTCCAGGATGAAAGACTTCGGAGTAAGAATCGGCACGGCCAGACGCGAGAGGCAGATCGGGAAAACGAGGTGCCTCAAAGTTTTAAAAAAAAACTTTTTTTTAAGATCGGGAAAACGAGGTGCCTCGTCAACCAACACAGAACTGGCACTATTAGCCACCGGACGCTGATGCATATGCTGGGGGAGGATCTGAGCACCTATGGACCTGTCCGGAGTGCAATGAAGATACCCCAACTGATAACTGATAGTGTCCCGGGTTCAGTCCCCACTACTGGCAGGATTCTGTTCGTACCTGTAGCGCTGTAGGGTTGACCTTATAACACAAAATTGGTGCCGAATACGGCACTAGTCACCCATGCTATTGTGACCTTATATTTTTGGAGATCTAACACTTCAAGCACCTAAAGTAGCTTTTGCCATAAGAAAAGAGCATAAAGCACCGTGGTAGTATAGTAGATAGTATGATAGACTTCCTGTGATCTTAGTTCAAATACCAGCAGGAGAGGCATTTATTTATGAAACCTGACGATCCAGAACCTGATCTACGATAGTTAAAAACGTACTGGAGATTTGACTAAAAATGAGTACTGGCATGAAAGGTAGCTGTTGACTATATCTTGTATCGTTATGACGTGGTATCAGCTCACACTCCTGCAGCAATATCTGCCACGGGGTTCCCTTGATCGTATTTAATCCACAAGTCCAATCGCTACATTCGGTATGGCTGACTGAGATATAGAAACATGTATGGTGAACGTCATCAGTCCTGGTGGTAGAGTTTACACAATTTAAAAGCTTCATCAGATATAACAGTAAATTGCGAGATCGAATACAGAGACGATTGGGAAAACCATAGTAGTAGGCCTCTTTCAGTCCTGAAGGACTATAGAGTTGTGCCGCTTGGGAGGTGCATGGCAGCACCGCTGGTGACTGTATAGTCCAATGCGAGAGCGACAATCCCTGTCACAGTTTTCGCATCTGTAAGACGAGGCAAGTCCCGCAGTAAGTGACTGCGCTTTGAGCCTGTGCCGCCTATCCTCAGTTTGTTGGATCAGATTGCGCTCAAAGAGCACCAGTCCGTTTTGTACATCTCTTCTCCAGGAGCATCTGTCTGTTGCAACTCTCTCCCACGTGTCTGGATCTATTCCAATGGTTTTCATATCTTGTTTACACACATCCCTATATCGCATTTGGGGTCTTCCGGTTGGCCTCTTTCCTGTGGCTAGTTATCCGTAAAGGAGATCTTTGGGAATACGTTCATCCTCCATTCGAGATACCTGGTACAGCCACCGGAGGCGTCTCTGCTTGAGGAGGGTGTGCTCTTTCAAGCACCTGTTTGTTTGTTATGTGGTCTTTCCATGTAATGCCCAGGATACGTCTCAGACATCTCATGTGGAAGGAATTCAACTTCCTTTCCTGTCTTGAGTACAGGGTCCAGGATTCAGACCCATAGAGTAGTGTGCTAACAACACAAGCTTTATATACTTGAGCTTTTGTACGCTCTGTTAGTCTATTATTCTCCCAAAGTCTTTTAGCTAGCCTGGAAAATGTTGTGGCGGCCTTTCCAATGCGTCTGTCGATTTCTGTCTCTAATGAAAGATTATCTGATATTGTCGACCCCAAATACACAAAATCGTGGACGACCTTCAATTCGTAATTAGAAATTTTGATTGACGGAGGCGCACCAGCATCTTGTTCCATCACCTGTGTTTTATTTAGGCTAATGGTGAGCCCAAAGTCTTTGCAGGCGGCTGCAAAACGATCTATGAGCCTTTGGAGATCTTCTGCTGTATGAGTAGTCAGTGCTGCATCATCTGCAAAAAGTAGTTCTCTTACGCATCTTGATCTTATTTTGGTCTTTGCCCTGAGTCTTGATGGGTTAAAAAGTTTGCCATCAGATCTTGTGTGGAGGTATATGCCTTCAGTGGCAGTCCCAAATGCCTGCCTTAAGAGAACAGCGAAGAAAATACCAAAGAGTGTAGGAGCAAGCACTCAGCCCTGCTTTACTCCGCTGCTGATGCTGAATGACTGGGATGTTGAGCCGTCAAATAAAATGGTCCCCTGCATGTTTTCGTGGAATGATTTCACGAGACTAAGAAGGGTGGGTGGACATCCAACCTTTTCAAGGACCTTAAAAACGCCGCTTCTGCTCACGAGGTCAAATGCCTTTGTGAGGTCGATGAAGGAATATATAATGGCTTCCTCTGTTCTCTGCACTTCTCTTGGAGCTGCCGGAGTGAGAAAATCATATCGATGGTGGACCTGTTGGGTCTAAATCCGCACTGCGATTCGGGGTAGATTCTTTCAGCAAGAATGAGTAATCTTTTAAGGATTACTCTGGCAAAAATATTGCCTGTAATGCTGAGTAGGGAAATGCCGCGATAGTTGTTGCAGTCGCTTCTGTTGCCTTTGTTTTTATAAAGGGTAACGATGTTTGCGTCTTTCATGTCTTGTGGTATTGATTTTTCTCTCCACCAGAGCTGAAATATTGCATACAGTTCTGGGATGATTGTTTCTTTGCTACATTTTAAAATTTCAGGTGGAATACTATCTTTTCCAGGTGCCTTGCCGGATTTGAGAGAGTCTAGTGCTTCGCTGATTTCTGTGAGGCAAGGTTCGTTATCTAAGGCATGCATGGCGGACTGTTGATCGATGGCTTCCAGAGCTTCTTCGCTGACAGTGTTATCCACTGAGTATAGCTCTGAGTAGTGTTCTACCCAGCGATCCATTTGTTTCGCTCGATCTTTTATGATTACCCCCTCAGTTGATCGTAAAGGGGCCATCTTATTTTTTGATGGACCGACAGCTTGCTTGGTGCCCTCGTACATTCCTCTTATATTTCCAGTGTCTGCACAAGTTTGAATTTGAGCAGAGAGCTGTAGCCAGTACCTGTTCGCACATCTTCTTGCCATCTGTTGTACTCTATTTCTGGCCTTTCGCAATGCCTGCAGTGTTTTCTCTGAAGGTGATGTTTTATACATTGAGAATGCATGTCTCTTTATCTCCAGGACTGGGAGCATCTCTTCAGAGTGTGCTTCAAACCAGTCGGTTGACTTAGTTTGCTTCTTGCCAAATGTTGATAGTGCTGTATTGTAGATAGTGTCGCGAAAATGACTCCATCTCACGGTGGAATTTCCGTTTGTGGGGCCAGGCAGAGTATCTGCTAGAGCCTGCATGAATTCGTTGACCTTCTCTTTATTTTGGGTGCCGCTGGTGTCAATGCGTGGTCTTCCTTCTGTTCGGCTTCTGTAGATTCTCTTGAGCTTTATCTTCACCTTGCTGGAGACGAGTGAATGGTCGGTGTCGCAGTCAGCACTATGATAGCTGCGAGTCAGCCGTACATTGCGGAGGTTGCTGCGTTTAGTGAGCACCAGGTCGAGTTGGTGCCAGTTCTTTGATCTGGGGTGCCTCCATGACACCTTGTGTTGAGGTTTCGTGTCAAAGAAGATTATGGTGGCTGCAGAATTCCAAGAGACGTTGTCCATTGTCATTTATCTTCCCAACGCCAAACTGTCCTAGACATGAAGGCCAAGATTTGTGGTCGGAGCCAACCCTGGCATTGAAATATGTTGTTTCTCTGGTGTTTCACTGACTTCTTTGCTAAGGTCGTCATAGAACTTGTCTTTAGATTCTGATGCTGCAGTTAGTGTTGGGGCGTAAACGCTTATAATACTAACTATGCCTGCCTCTGTCTGGAGTTGGAGCTTCGGTATTCTTTCAGTGCCATCACTTGATGGTAGGATGGAATTAAGCAGCTTGTTTCCGATAGCGAAGCCAACTCCATGCTCCCTGGTCTCTCCTCACGGCTTGCCATGCCAGTAGAAAGTGAAATCCCTCTCCTTGATGCTTCCAGATTCTTGGAGTCTGGTCTCTTGCAGGGCGACAATGTCTATCCCCAGTCTTAGTAGTTCGTTGTTTATCACGGCAGTTTTGCGGGCATCCACAATCTCGTTTAGATCGTCTGAGATGCCAGGGGTCATGGTTCTTACGATCCATGTTCCCAGCCTTAGGGCCGGTTGTTTTGTTTTTTTCTTGTTGCTAGGTGTATAGATTGCGGTCCATGTGTCAGGATTTTCCCCTAAGCTCCACACACCCTCAGGAGCAGATGAACCGTGGCGAGACAACACCTTATTGACTGGGGCTGCCCAGCTTAGGCGGGCGGTAGCTGTCTAGTGAGATACGATGATCTCTCCCACCGTCTGAAGTAGCCCCTGGCGCCTTGCTCTACGCCAATCGAGCATTAAGACTTATAACCGGCAAATGCTGCTTCCCGTGTTGTGTCACCGCTTTACGCGGTGCTGAAGTGACCTCTTCAGGGCACAAGCCTGGGCAATGGAAATCGGAGAACCAGCTGTTGCCCAGTAGCAGGTTCCCCCTCTCCACGTCAGTAGTGTAAGTGGGGCTCCATCACGTCCTTTTGTGGATCTTATATAAATCAACCATTTATCGATCCTGATCCACAAAGGGCGATAACTCTTTTTTCCCCAAAAAGGTAGGCGTGGTCTAGTGACTCATCATAGGTGGCGTAGTGGTCAGAGTGGGCGTGGTCAAGTAATTGTAGGTACGACATACAAAATACGACATAAAACATCAATAAAGAAAACAAACGATTCAAGTAAGGTATATAATAATTTTTAATAAAACATATATAGAAAAGAAGAAGAAAAAAAAAAAACATAGTCAAGTGACCCCTTACATTATAGGTAAGGGTGTGCGATGACGTGCTCAAGTGGTGGTCAAGAGGTGGTCAAGTGGTCAAGAGGTGGTCAAGTGACCCCTTAAATTGTATGGGATGGTACGTGTAGTGACGTGGTGATGATCAAGAGGTGGTCAAGTGGTGGTCAGGGTGTGGTCAAGTGGTGGTCAAGCAGTGGTCAAGTGGTCGAGTGACCACTTACATTGTCGGGGAAAGTAGGTGTAGTGATATGGTGATGATTAAAGGGTGGTAAATTAGTGGTCAAGCAGTGGTCAAGTGGTGGTCAAGTGAGGAAAATATTAGTGGAAAGTAGTTGTAATGATATGGTGATGATTAAAGGGTGGTAAATTAGTGGTCAAGCAGTGGTCAAGTAGTGGTCAAGTGGTCGAGTGACCACTTAAATTGTCGGGGAAAGTAGTTGTAATGATATGGTGATGATTAAAGGGTGGTAAATTAGTGGTCAAGCGGTGGTCAAGGGGTGGTCAAGTGGTTAAATGACCCCTTAAATTGTTGGGGAGAGTACGTGTAGTGACGTGGTGATGATCAAGAGGTGGTCAAGTGGTGGTCAGGGTGTGGTCAAGTGGTGGTCAAGATGTGGTCAAGTGGTCGAGTGACCCCTTAAATTGTCAGGGAAAGTGAGTGTAGTAAGTTGGTGATGATCGTGAGGTGGTCAAGTAGTGGTCAAGAGGTGGTCAAGGGGTGGTCAAGTGGTTAAATGACCCCCCCCCTAAATTGTATGGGAGGGTACAGTTAGTGATGTGGTGATGATCAAGAGGTGGTCAAGTAGTTGTCAAGGAGTGGTCAAGGGGTGGTCAAGTGGTCAAGTTACCCCTTAAATTGATGGGAAGAGTACGTGTAGTGACACGAAGATGATCAAAATGTAGTCAAGTACTCGTCAAGTGGTGGTCAAGCGGTGGTCAAGTGGTCGAGTGACCACATAAATTGTAGAGGAGAGTAGGTGTAGTGACATGGTGATGATCAAGAGGTGGTCAAGTTGTTAGGTCTAGAGGTTGGGGTGTCTCAGTCATGAAGTATCAAACTGTCTGCTCTGGGAAGGATGTCGCTGATCAGGGCGAGTAGGTTCTAATACGTTTATCGCTATTGTCTATAATTGGCGTGGTTGTATAGTAATAATAGTAGAGTTGTTTCGTAGTAATGTTAGTCATCATTATCAAGGGGCATGTTAGGTGATATTTATAACGGTAGTAGTAGTACCAGTAGTAGTGTCAGGATCTTCTATTAGGCTCGTTGGCTAACACATGTGAGACAGTACAAGTACAACGTAATTCGACGTAAGACATAGCAACACAAGTTCAATGGATTTATTACCACATTAAATACATAACAATAGTTACAGCAATGTACAACATATAACTCACAACCACAATACAGCTCATAGGTCTGACGCTCACGATATCAGTCGTTCAGCTCACAACCACGGAGATTCACACAAACGCCTTGCTCTCGACACACACGTCCGTTCAGATGTCCAGTCCCAGCTTGGTCTGCGATTAACACACACACTGTCCACTGCCTCTCGTGGGGTCACGTGGCTTTGCGTGCGTCTGTCGTCAGCGCTGGTCGCGTGTCAGGTAAGAATCTCGCCAGCCGACAACTCTTGTCCGCCGGGTGCCGTAACGATGTTGCTGCACACTTAGGCTCTGACATTCTCCCCGGGTACTTCAATGAAAGATGCCATCTTTCATTCATGATGTATGTATATACTGGGGTAGTGTTAATTTCATGTCAGAGACTACTCTTTCCCAGTGTTATGCATGAAAATACATATAAGGCATAGAAATATATACACAAAAAATGTAAGTTGTATTGACATGACAAATGAAGTACAATTTTTAACACAATTCAGGTTTCATCCCCCTGATGCCTGGTTACCTTCATTGCAATAATACCCAGTCAGATCAGTAGCACCAGCTTCACGCATCTACCTCCCAGCTATTTGAAAAAAAAGTAATAATATGATTGTTTTGCAACAACCATCTAGCCAGACTGAAATACGGCTTTGTATTAGTCGTATTAAACACTTAAACTCTGCCCTCATTTGGTCAGGAGCTCTTATGTTGGTTTGCAATGTTGGCAGCTCTATGACATGCTTGGTGGACGCCTACCTGCTGTGCCAAACATTTGAGCAACAAAATGTCTATCTATACAATACACATTAATGAATATGTTTCAAATTATGGCCCTTGATGTAATTCACAAATGCAAGGGAAGTAATTTTGACATTTAAGAAATTCCATACATTACAATAATTATTTAATTTCTTAGCGTCATTGCTTGACGTTTCTTCATATTAACGAGAAAAAGTCGGTAATATGAATATATTAATCAAGATATAATTCTAAGATTACACTAATCAAAATAAATAAGTACCCAATTGGTATATTATATTTTATAGATTCGAAAGGATTTTACAAGTGTCATAAATTTTTGGAAATTTGTACATAGTCTGCTAATTATGTTATACTTTTTAAATTATACCGGAAATGCACACGAAACGAAAAATTTGGTTGATGTTACATTTTCTGAACACAAATGATCCGGTTTTATTTCGGAACGGATAGTAGAATGTTCTCACAGTTCGTGTCTGATGTTATAGTATGACAACGGATTATGATGGAATGTTCTTATTTCCGATGTGTTCACACGTCGAACGATTTGGATCACATTCGCTGTAGAGGTGATGTAGGAGTCAATGTTCGGTCCACATTTGCACATGTTAAAATATCACGGTGAAAAAAAATCACCCACAAATGTCACAATGGTAAAGTTCGCTTTTGATAATTGGTTAAGCGTTTGTGACACTGTTGTTGGTGTCTATATACAATTAATATCGTTCTCATTCTAACACACACTACACAATTATACTACACTCATTACATGACTTGATTAAAATAAGTATATTATACATGTCGGTCTCCAAACCGTATCACAATTTTGATTATTGACCTTACACAGTAGGTGAATGGAAAAAAATTCACTCATTGGTGGCTGTGTTGGGCTGAGTGTAATATTACACAGTGCACTCAGACATTGCTTACTGGGTCTGTCGGACAACGGGACAAAAGGTCGGCGATTGTATTCATTCTGCCGGGAATATGGCGAACTTCAAAACTGAAATTCTGAAGCTTCAAGGACCAGCGAGCAATCATGTTATTTGATGGTACTGTGGAATTGATATACCTTAATGGACTGTTGTCAGTTTCGATGATAAAGTGACGTCCTAGAAGATATCTGGACAGCTTTGTTACACTTTCTACTAAGGACAATGCCTCTAATTGCGGAATGGACCAGGCCCGCTCTCGGGGTCTTAGTTTTCTTGATAGAAAACAAACGGGATGCAGGATGCCGTTGTATTCCTGCAATAGGACTGCACCGATCGCAATGGAGCTAGCATCTGTTCTCAATCTGAAAGGTAAACGAATGTTGGGCAATTTAAGGATGAGATTAGGTGTATTCTTATCAGAAAAGTGTGCCAAAACTTTATCAAATGCATTTCGTAGGCATTCATCGTTTACAACTTTTTCGGGTTTATTCTTGGTTAGTAAGTTAGAAAAAACCTCAGTCAGTTCTGAAAAATCAGGAATAAAGTTTCTATAATAATTAATAAGTCCCAACAAACTGCGGACTTGTTTCTTATTTGTTGGAAGTGACAGTTTTAGAATTTTGGAGACAATTTTGTTGTCTGTCATGACAAAGCCATTGGATATTCTGTACCCCAAAAATGATATCTCTTGGTAAGCCATGCTCACCTTTGAAGGCTTCACTGTCAGTCCGTGCTTGTCTGATACGTTCTAGTGTCTGTTCCAGTATCTTTATATGTTCCGTCATTGTCTCTGTATGGACACAGATGTCGTCAATATAGGAAACTATGTTAGGAATGTCAGATAGGAGGAGTCGTGTCATGCGTACAAATGTGGCTGGGGCATTGACTAGCCCAAATGGAAGTTTGCACCATTCGTACAGTCCCCAAGGCGTGGCGAAAGCTGTTAGATGTCTGCTGTCTTCATGTACAGCAATCTGCCAGTAACCTTTAGCCATGTCAAGGGTCGTGAAGAACTTAGCGTCAGTCAGTTCTGTCAGAAGATCGTCCGTATTTGCCATTGGTTCAAGATCTAAAACAGTTATTTTGTTCAGTTTTCTGTAATCTATGCAAAGTCGTATTGTGTTGTCCTTTTTACGTACAATGACCATGGGTGAAGAGAAGTCTGATAGGGATCGTCTGATGATGTTGTGTTTTTCTAAGTTGATGATTTCCTGATGTAGTTGTTCCTTGTAATGTAATGGTATAGTGTATGGTCTGCATCTTATGGGTGTGTTTGATGTGAGTGTGATGTGATGCTGTACTAATTCTGTTTGTCCTGGGTTGTCTGAAAAGATGGTGTTGTACTCTTGTATCAACTGTTTGCACCTGTTTGTCTCTGCTTGACTTATGTTTGGATTGATCTTGATCTCCTTCAAGCAGTTTGTCGTGTCTAATGTAGGTGTTGGAATCTCGTCGCTAGAGTCGTCATCTTCGTGATCTATTATCACGGTGCAAGCTGTCGTATCGTCTTGTTCGTTGTCTCTGTTGAAGTATGGTCTTAGCATATTGATGTGAAATATTTTGTGTTTGTCTTTTATCAGGATTTCGTAGTCAACAGGTGAGATTTGTCTTGTCACTTTAAAAGGTCCCTGCCAAGAATCTGTTAGTAGCTGTCTGTCACTAGGTAGTAGTAGTAGAACGTCCTGTCCAGCTGTCAATGTTATAGTCCTGTTACCTTTGTCTGCGTATTGTCTGTAAGTAGCACCAGATAGTTTTAGTGCACTTTTAGCAATTTCACATGATTTCATTATCCTTTCACGCAATGATGTTACATACACAAATGATGATATGGGTTTTAATACTGGAGTGGAATCAGTTAACATTTGGTGATAAATTGTTAATGGGCCGCGTGGTTTGGCACCATAGATGAGTTCAAAAGGAGAGAAACCGGTACTAGAATGTGGTACCTCGCGATAAGCAAAAAGGACAGCTGGTAAGTATAGATCCCAGTTATTGGGGTGATCTTGAGTTACTTTGGCTAGCATGTGCTTCAGATCCCCATTAAGCTTTTCTATAATCCCGCTCGAGTGAGGATGATAGGGGCTATTGAAGACTTGCTTCACTCCTAACATTTTAGTGAAAGCTTGAGTGGATGCGGCGATAAATTGAGTGCCTCTATCAGACTGGATAGTATCTGGAAACCCAATTCGGGAGAAAATATGGAAGAACACTTCCATGATATCGTTGGCAGTAATGTTCTTTAACGGAATCGCTTCTGGCCAGCGACTACATTGATCAATAATTGTTAGAATATATTTATTCCCTCTAGTTGTTGTATGACTAAGAGGGCCCACAATGTCAACTGATAATTTTTCAAAAGGTCGACTGGCTAAGTCAGTGACTTGTAACTTTGCCTGTGGGTGTTTACCTTTCTTTACCAGTTTCTGGCATGTATCACAACTTCTGCAATATGTTTTTATGTCATTACAGAATTTTGGCCAATGAAACTGTGTCAATAGTCTTGACCTGGTTTTAACATATGCCATATGACCTGCAAAAGGTATATCGTGAGCAAGATGTAAAGCTTGCTTGCGATAAGTAATTGGTAACACAGTTTGCTTTGTTGTAACGTCACCTTTGGTGTAGTACCTGGTGAGTATATCATTGTATAAAGCAAAATGCCATTTAGCATTTTTCGTTACTCTTGGCTTTTTGCCGATCAGGTCAAAATACTTTGACAGTGAAGGATCAGCTTTTTGAGCTGTTATGAATGTTTCCTTCATCGAGTCACTAGGTGGTACTTCTGGGCTAAGCATTTGAATAGCCTCAGTTTGGTTATTTTCATCTTGCACTCTAGCAGTAGCTCTTGTTACTGCGTTCACACACTCAATGACATCAGATGATGATGGAATGATATCGTCAATGATGTGATGAGAACTTAGTGCTGCATTAGCTAACATACATTCAACTGGTGATATGACATTTTCAATGACATTTGGTGGTGATGTGTTATCAATAATACATAGTGATGTTATGTCATGGTTATGATGTTTGTCATTCACCTCAGGTAAATTTCCGATGATTATATCGCACACTGGGTTTGTAAGTGCTGCGACCTTTACTTTCCCGGTGAGGAATGGTGTTTCGATGTATGCCCAAGCTAATGGATACTTTTCAATATTGCCTGAAAATGTTCTACATGTGATGTGTCTACCTGTGTAGTCTGTAGGTGTTATGAATGTTGTTTTCAGGCCAATAAGTGTACTCCCGGTGTCGCGAAGTACTGTAGCGAACTTGCCATTAACATACCCGTGATAGATGTCTAATTTGCCTTTTGAGTCTATTACTAAGTTACCTTCCTCATTAGCAATAGGGATGGCGTGCCCGCATGTTAAGATACCATTTTCAAAGAAGGTATTACAGACAGTGCATGTGTTGGAACTAAATGCATCACAAGCCTGTGCTGCATGTACAGGATGTTTTTCTGTATTTTCGTCTTCTGACGCTGAGCTATCGAACAAGGCGGCATTGGCTTTGTTGGTCATATGCCTGCCTTTACAATCCATGCGATGGTGACCGTAAGCCTTGCAGAGAAAACATTTACGTAAGCTTTTGAACGATTTACGTTCTCTGTCTTGTCTGTTTACCATATTTTGCAAGTATGTTTGGTACCCTGGGTTTTTATCGCACATCTCGTTCAAATAGTGAGACATTTTACAGTGAACACAATGTCTAAATTTTTCAGAGGTAGGCCTGTTTGGTTTTTGCCTACTATAGTTTTTCTCATAGTTGGCAGCTGCTACCCAGTTACTGTCAGTAGCTTCAGTGGCAAAACACTGTTTATTTGCCGTATAATAGGCCGACCCACGTCTTTCCATTTCTTCCACACTTGTGCATTCATTCTCCTGCAAGAACTTAGAAAAAGATGATGGGATAGAAGAAATGACCTTATCTCGAATGATGAGATCTTCTAATTTATCATAATTTTTGTTAATTTTGGCTGATGAAGTCCATTTGCTGAAAATGTCTCGGACTAAACAGAGGTAGTCAGAGAACGTTTGAGTTGATTTTGGACTCAGTTTACTGAATTGTTCTCTGTACCCTGCTTCATCTAACATGAAATGTGCCATTATTTTAGATTTAATGTAATGGTACTCTTTTCTGAGGTCTTTGGGGATGGTTTCAATGACTTTCAGAGGTTCCCCAGATAGACTCCTCATATATAAAATATTCCATTCCGAAAGTGGAACTTGGTAATGTTCCATTAAAGTCTCAAAATTTTGGGTAAAAGCTGCTATGCAGTCACCCGAGGTATAGTTACGAACGATACCTTGGTACTTCTTATACTGGTTTTCTTTCTCCAGTCTTTCAGATTTCTTTGACTCTTTATTCATTGCAGTCTCGGTGTCCAGTTGTTTCATTTTCAACTGTAATTCTAGTTCTTCCCTCTTACTCTGCGCTGCTATTTCTGCTTTCTTAAGTTCACTGTCTATCTCAGCTTGCTTTAATGCTGTTTCTGCCTCTACTTGTTTGGCAGCTTTTTCAATCTCTGCCTGTTTCAAGGCTGTTTCTGCCTCAGCTTGCTTGGCAGCCATTTCTGCTTGTTTTAGAGCTCTTTCTGCTGCTCTTTCATCGCGTTCGGCAGCTTTTTCCTGAACAAGTAGGTATTCTGCGTATTTGTTCTCACTCCACTTTGTTAACTCATCACCTTGTAACTTTAATTTCAAGCCCATATCGATGAAATCAAACAATGACGACATGATGGAGAAAATATGTCAATGAAAATCAATCACACACAATATGTTGTAAATGATTAGTAGAAAAATAACTTACAATTGATTTGACTATACGATGCGTGCCCACTAATGCATACGTAAAGTTAAAGTGAAGAAAAATATACTCAAGTGCCCTTGGATATGGTGACGAAAGGTTGGGCAATCGGGCTAGAAAACTGTAGGGTCGTACTTCAGAACCACTAATGACCTCTACGGCAGGGTTATGGATGGTACGCAAAAACCTGCTTTGTTTTTGGAGAGAAATAAGTTAGTGTGTGTTTGTTGGTGTGTGCCTGCAAGTCACTAAGTGTTGATTAGGTTTGAATGGCGTTGAGTATAATTGTATGTCGTAAATTTGTCGTCAACAGTGTTTCTTTCAACAGAAGTTACACTCTTTCCAAAACTCTTTGCGTTCCACAAACTCAATACACAAAAACAATCTATCTGTATTTGAACACTCAATAACATTGATGACACATCACTTACATCAAGATGACATTCAGTAAGGACAAAGACATCAAGTTTACAAGATGGCGACAAGGTCAAAATGGTGGCAAAATCACAATGTTGACAAGGTCAAACGATGACAATTTTCACAGATCACAAATGTTTAACACGTTTACAGGATCAAACAATATGTACTGTACATTTACTAATGATCTTAAACATATTTAGACAATGTAGTAATGGATCACACTGAGACTTTTCCGATCACATGTACATCACTATAACCTTGACAAATTTTACAAGTACAAGAATTATAGTTTTAAATCACAAAGATGAACAACACACGTCTAAATATATTAGGTTCTTAAATAAAGACGAGCAACCCACGTCCACACATGTCCACTCACATGTGAGACAGTACAAGTACAACGTAATTCGACGTAAGACATAGCAACACAAGTTCAATGGATTTATTACCACATTAAATACATAACAATAGTTACAGCAATGTACAACATATAACTCACAACCACAATACAGCTCATAGGTCTGACGCTCACGATATCAGTCGTTCAGCTCACAACCACGGAGATTCACACAAACGCCTTGCTCTCGACACACACGTCCGTTCAGATGTCCAGTCCCAGCTTGGTCTGCGATTAACACACACACTGTCCACTGCCTCTCGTGGGGTCACGTGGCTTTGCGTGCGTCTGTCGTCAGCGCTGGTCGCGTGTCAGGTAAGAATCTCGCCAGCCGACAACTCTTGTCCGCCGGGTGCCGTAACGATGTTGCTGCACACTTAGGCTCTGACAAGTAGCAATACCAACAATAGTACTAATTATCATCATCGTCACGTGTCTTACCAACGGACGTACCACCCACACATTGCGATCTCCAACACCATTGAACAATTCCGGGGTTGACTCACAATACAGAAATCCCCAATTAACGGCATTACCTTCATGTAATGGTGGTACTCATAGTACCAATAGCACCAGTAGTAATAGTCACCAACATCAGCAAGAGACTTATCGCCTGACATTGGTCAGTATGACACTCCATAAACTATGATCTCCGACACCATGGATACAAATAGTAATAATATTGGTAATAGTAGTAGTGGTAGTAGTAGTAGTAGTAGTAGTAGTAGTAGTAGTAGTAGTAGTAGTAGTAGTAGTAGTAGTAGTAGTAGTAGTAGTAGTAGTAGTAGTAGTAGTAGCGGCGGCGGTGGTGGTGGTGGTGGTAATAGTAGGAGTAGTAGAATAGCGAGGGTGCTTGTTGTTTCACTAAGTATTTGTATATCGTATGTAGTATAAAGCTAGTTTGTGTTGTATGCCATGTAAGGTGTTACTGAAATATCTGTATTTTATAGTTCTAAGAGGTGATGACGTCATAACCCACCACTCTATCATCTTATTGATAGTGTCTCCAGTGCCACGAAAAAGGCTCATTGTGAGATATCGATCATTTCTCAAAGCGACAGCATCCGGGGTGCATGCCCATTACGAGCAAACATCGATACGCCACTTAAAAGGCAACGACAAGGCAAAATGGCGTCGAATACAGTGTAACGTACAAAACTTATGAGGTCATCGGTTGTCCATTCCATCATGGTCGACAAATAGGCGCTCACTAACTTCACAATAGGCTCACTCAAATAAACATATAGGATGATAAGGCACCGACCCAAATGTGAAAAATGTCGGCCAAATACAGAAATAGTTCGTCCACATGTATGCAAACTAGGAAAATTTGTTAGTCGAACGGGACATATATTGACCAAGTAGGGAAATTTGAGAGCCATAAGTGAAAAAATATAATCCAAAGAGAGGAATATCTCATTCCAACTTATAAAAAGAAGGAAAATTCTCAACCAAATGAGAAAAAGTTAGACCAAGTATAGTAACATCGCAACCAAACTTATGAAAAGTAGGAAACTTTGTTAGCCAAAGCGAAAAAACCTAGGTCAAGTAGGAAAATCTGTTAGCCAAATGTAAAAAATGTCGGCCAAATACAGAAATAGTTCGTCCACATGTATGCAAACTAGGAAAATTTGTTAGTCGAACGGGACATATATTGACCAAGTAGGGAAATTTGAGAGCCATAAGTGAAAAAATATAATCCAAAGAGAGGAATATATCATTCCAACTTATAAAAAGAAGGAAAATTCTCAACCAAATGAGAAAAAGTTAGACCAAGTATAGTAACATCGCAACCAAACTTATGAAAAGTAGGAAACTTTGTTAGCCAAAGCGAAAAAACCTAGGTCAAGTAGGAAAATCTGTTAGCCAAATGTAAAAAATGTCGGCCAAATACAGAAATACCTCGTCCGCACGTATGCAAACAAGGAAAGGTTGTTAGCCAGATAGGAAAAATATTGCCCAAGTAGGAAAATTTGATAGCCAAATGTAAAAAAAAAAATATCACCCAAAGAGAGGAATATCTCGGCCAGACTTAAATAAAATTAGTAGGAGAACTATGTGCCAAATGGGAAAAAGTTAGGCCAAATACAGAAATATTTCAACCAAACATATAAAAAATAGGAAAATTGATAACCAAATGGGAAATATATTGACCAACTAGGGAAATGTGTTACTCAAAGAGGAAAAATAATGACCAAGTAACGAAATACATCGCTCAAGCTTATGAAAACTACGAAACTTTGTTAGCCAAATGGAAGAAACCTTGGTCAAGTAGGAAAAATCTGTTAACCAATTGTGAAAAATGTCGGCCAAATGCAGAAATAGTTCGGCCACACGTATGCAAACAAGGAAAGTTTGTTAGCCAGATAGGAAAAGTATTAACCAAGTAAGAAAATGTGGTACCCAAAGGTGAAAAAATATCAGACAAAGAGAGAAATATCTCATCCAAACTTATAAAAAGAAGGAAAATTCTCAACCAAATGAGAAAAAGTTAGACCAAATATAGTAACATCTCAACCAAACTTATGAAAAGTAGGAAACTTTGTTAGCCAACGAGAATAAAAACCTAGGTCAAGTAGGAAAATCTGTTAGCCAAATGTAAAAAATGTCGGCCAAATACAGAAATACCTCGTCCGCACTTATTAAAATTAGGAAAAATTTGTTAGCCAAATAGTAAAAATATTGCCCAAGTAAGAAAATTTGATAGCCAAATGTAAAAAAATATCACCCAAATAGAGGAATATCTCGGCCAGAGTTATAAAAAGTAGGAGAACTATTTGCCAAATGGGAAAAAGTTAGGCCAAATACAGAAATATCTCAAACAAACATATAAAAAATAGGAAAATTGATAACCAAACGGAACTATATTGACCAACTAGGGACATGTATTACTCAAAGAGGAAAAATAATGACCAAGTAACGAAATACATCGCTCAAACTTATCAAAACTAGGAAACTTTGTTAGCCAAAGTGAAAAAAAAACCTTGGTCAAGTAGGAAAATCTGTTAGCCAAATGTGAAAAATGTCGGACAAATGCAGAAATAGTTCGGTCACACATATGCAAACTAGGAAAAGTTGTTAGCCAGATAGGAAAAGTATTGGCCAAGTAGGAAAATTTGAAAGCCAAATGTGAAAAAAGATCACCCAAAGAGAGAAATATTGCGAACAATGTCGGCCAAATACAGAAATTTCTCAACAAAACTCATGAAAAGTAGGAACAACTTGTTACCCAAATAGAAAAAATATTGGTCAAGTAAAGAAATAGCGTGGTCAAACCTATAAAAACATACCAACATTTGTTAACACAACTTGGCCACTTGTTCTTACAAACTTGCTCGCTGGCTCAAACAATCTGTCCTCTTGCTATTACAATCGGTCGACCTATCCTATCAACTCACACACTTACCATAACAACTGTCCCTTTTCCCCAACAACGTGTCCACCGACTCTCTCATATTATCGACTCGCCCTATCAACTTACCCACTGACTCTAACAACTTCCCCACAGGGGCTCACAAAATTTCCACTTGTTATTACAAATTGTCGACAGTCTCGCCCAAATTACCACTTACTCTTACAAACTGTCCCAACTGCCCGCACAAAGGTGTCAACTTGTGATTTCACGGCCTCCTCATCACATAGATAAGTAGCCCTTATAAAATACAAATGTATCCCACACGTCATACAGAAGTGTCCCCCATATTGTCATAAAAAAAAATATTTGTGTGTGTAGGTAAGTTCATGTCTTTGGCAGTTCATATTTTGTAAATTCATTTCTTCAGCATAAGATTTGTGTAAGTTCACACCCTCAGCATAAATTTTATTGTGTAAGTTCATGTCTTCGACAGTTCATGTTTTGCTAAGGCCTAGTTTTAGTGAAAAGGCAGAAGTCTATTGGTTAGAATTTCAACCTGAGTGGTCAAATACTAACACTGCCTGTGGACAGCTATTCTTACCCATGCGCTAAAGTTGAGAAAATGAACTTCCGTTGAATGGAAGCTACCGCAGACTTGACTTATTAAACCCCTCTGGAAGAAGTAGAGGCAGCTTAACCAGGAAAAGATCGAATTAGTTATCCCCCTTAGTCTGGGAATTATGAAAATATATGCTCACACAAGCGATATTACTCATGACGTCATATAAACAAAAATATAAAGGATAACAATTGTGGAAGAAGAAGTGGAAATTTTGTGAGCCCCTGTGGGGAAGTTGTTAGAGTCAGTGGGTAAGTTGATAGGGCGAGTCGATAATATGAGAGAGTCGGTGGACACGTTGTTGGGGAAGAGGGACAGTTGTTATGGTAAGTGTGTGAGTTGATAGGATAGGTCGACCGATTGTAATAGCAAGAGGACAGATTGTTTGAGCCAGCGAGCAAGTTTGTAAGAACAAGTGGCCAAGTTGTGTTAACAAATGTTGGTATGTTTTTATAGGTTTGACCACGCTATTTCTTTACTTGACCAATATTTTTTCTATTTGGGTAACAAGTTGTTCCTACTTTTCATGAGTTTTGTTGAGAAATTTCTGTATTTGGCCGACATTGTTCGCAATATTTCTCTCTTTGGGTGATCTTTTTTCACATTTGGCTTTCAAATTTTCCTACTTGGCCAATACTTTTCCTATCTGGCTAACAACTTTTCCTAGTTTGCATATGTGTGACCGAACTATTTCTGCATTTGTCCGACATTTTTCACATTTGGCTAACAGATTTTCCTACTTGACCAAGGTTTTTTTTTCACTTTGGCTAACAAAGTTTCCTAGTTTTCATAAGTTTGAGCGATGTATTTCGTTACTTGGTCATTATTTTTCCTCTTTGAGTAATACATGTCCCTAGTTGGTCAATATAGTTCCGTTTGGTTATCAATTTTCCTATTTTTTATATGTTTGTTTGAGATATTTCTGTATTTGGCCTAACTTTTTCCCATTTGGCAAATAGTTCTCCTACTTTTTATAACTCTGGCCGAGATATTCCTCTATTTGGGTGATATTTTTTTACATTTGGCTATCAAATTTTCCTACTTGGGCAATATTTTTACTATTTGGCTAACAAATTTTTCTAATTTTAATAAGTGCGGACGAGGTATTTCTGTATTTGGCCGACATTTTTTACATTTGGCTAACAGATTTTCCTACTTGACCTAGGTTTTTATTCTCGTTGGCTAACAAAGTTTCCTACTTTTCATAAGTTTGGTTGAGATGTTACTATATTTGGTCTAACTTTTTCTCATTTGGTTGAGAATTTTCCTTCTTTTTATAAGTTTGGATGAGATATTTCTCTCTTTGTCTGATATTTTTTCACCTTTGGCTATCACATTTTCTTACTTGGTTAATACTTTTCCTATCTGGCTAACAACCTTTCCTTGTTTGCATACGTGTGGCCGAACTATTTCTGCATTTGGCCGACATTTTTCACAATTGGTTAACAGATTTTTCCTACTTGACCAAGGTTTCTTCCATTTGGCTAACAAAGTTTCGTAGTTTTCATAAGTTTGAGCGATGTATTTCGTTAGTTGGTCATTATTTTTCCTCTTTGAGTAACACATTTCCCTAGTTGGTCAATATATTTCCCGTTTGGTTATCAATTTTCCTATTTTTTATATGTTTGGTTGAAATATTTCTGTATTTGGCCTAACATTTTCCCATTTGGCACATAGTTCTCCTACTTTTTATAAGTCTGGCCGAGATATTCCTCTCTTTGGGTGATATTTTTTTTTTTACATTTGGCTATCAAATTTTCCTACTTGGGCAATATTTTTACTATCTGGCTAACAACTTTTCCTTGTTTGCATACGTGCGGACGAGGTATTTCTGTATTTGGCCGACATTTTTTACATTTGGCTAACATATTTTCCTACTTGAACAAGGTTTTTATTCTCGTTGGCTAACAAAGTTTCCTACTTTTCATAAGTTTGGTTGAGATGTTACTATATTTGGTCTAACTTTTTCTCATTTGGTTGAGAATTTTCCTTCTTTTTATAAGTTTGGATGAGATATTTCTCTCTTTGTCTGATATTTTTTCACCTTTGGGTACCACATTTTCTTACTTGGTTAATACTTTTCCTATCTGGCTAACAAACTTTCCTTGTTTGCATACGTGTGGCCGAACTATTTCTGCATTTGGCCGACATTTTTCACAATTGGTTAACAGATTTTTCCTACTTGACCAAGGTTTCTTCCATTTGGCTAACAAAGTTTCGTAGTTTTCATAAGCTTGAGCGATGTATTTCGTTACTTGGTCATTATTTTTCCTCTTTGAGTAACACATTTCCCTAGTTGGTCAATATATTTCCCATTTGGTTATCAATTTTCCTATTTTTTATATGTTTGGTTGAAATATTTCTGTATTTGACCTAACTTTTTCCCATTTGGCACATAGTTCTCCTACTTTTTATACGTCTGGCCGAGATATTCCTCTCTTTGGGTGATATTTTTTTTTTTACATTTGGCTATCAAATTTTCCTACTTGGGCAATATTTTTCCTATCTGGCTAACAACCTTTCCTTGTTTGCATACGTGCGGACGAGGTATTTCTGTATTTGGCCGACATTTTTTACATTTGGCTAACAGATTTTCCTACTTGACCTAGGTTTTTTCGCTTTGGCTAACAAAGTTTCCTACTTTTCATAAATTTGGTTGCGATGTTACTATACTTGGTCTAACTTTTTCTCATTTGGTTGAGAATTTTCCTTCTTTTTATAAGTTGGAATGATATATTCCTCTCTTTGGATTATATTTTTTCACTTATGGCTCTCAAATTTCCCTACTTGGTCAATATATGTCCCGTTCGACTAACAAATTTTCCTAGTTTGCATACATGTGGACGAACTATTTCTGTATTTGGCCGACATTTTTTACATTTGGCTAACAGATTTTCCTACTTGACCTAGGTTTTTTCGCTTTGGCTAACAAAGTTTCCTACTTTTCATAAGTTTGGTTGCGATGTTACTATACTTGGTCTAACTTTTTCTCATTTGGTTGAGAATTTTCCTTCTTTTTATAAGTTGGAATGAGATATTCCTCTCTTTGGATTATATTTTTTCACTTATGGCTCTCAAATTTCCCTACTTGGTCAATATATGTCCCGTTCGACTAACAAATTTTCCTAGTTTGCATACATGTGGACGAACTATTTCTGTATTTGGCCGACATTTTTCACATTTGGGTCGGTGCCTTATCATCCTATATGTTTATTTGAGTGAGCCTATTGTGAAGTTAGTGAGCGCCTATTTGTCGACCATGATGGAATGGACAACCGATGACCTCATAAGTTTTGTACGTTACACTGTATTCGACGCCATTTTGCCTTGTCGTTGCCTTTTAAGTGGCGTATCGATGTTTGCTCGTAATGGGCATGCACCCCGGATGCTGTCGCTTTGAGAAATGATCGATATCTCACAATGAGCCTTTTTCGTGGCACTGGAGACACTATCAATAAGATGATAGAGTGGTGGGTTATGACGTCATCACCTCTTAGAACTATAAAATACAGATATTTCAGTAACACCTTACATGGCATACAACACAAACTAGCTTTATACTACATACGATATACAAATACTTAGTGAAACAACAAGCACCCTCGCTATTCTACTACTCCTACTATTACCACCACCACCACCACCACCGCCGCCGCTACTACTACTACTACTACTACTACTACTACTACTACTACTACTACTACTACTACTACTACTACTACCACTACTACTATTACCAATATTATTACTATTTGTATCCATGGTGTCGGAGATCATAGTTTATGGAGTGTCATACTGACCAATGTCAGGCGATAAGTCTCTTGCTGATGTTGGTGACTATTACTACTGGTGCTATTGGTACTATGAGTACCACCATTACATGAAGGTAATGCCGTTAATTGGGGATTTCTGTATTGTGAGTCAACCCCGGAATTGTTCAATGGTGTTGGAGATCGCAATGTGTGGGTGGTACGTCCGTTGGTAAGACACGTGACGATGATGATAATTAGTACTATTGTTGGTATTGCTACTACTGGTACTACTACTACCGTTATAAATATCACCTAACATGCCCCTTGATAATGATGACTAACATTACTACGAAACAACTCTACTATTATTACTATACAACCACGCCAATTATAGACAATAGCGATAAACGTATTAGAACCTACTCGCCCTGATCAGCGACATCCTTCCCAGAGCAGACAGTTTGATACTTCATGACTGAGACACCCCAACCTCTAGACCTAACAACTTGACCACCTCTTGATCATCACCATGTCACTACACCTACTCTCCTCTACAATTTATGTGGTCACTCGACCACTTGACCACCGCTTGACCACCACTTGACGAGTACTTGACTACATTTTGATCATCTTCGTGTCACTACACGTACTCTTCCCATCAATTTAAGGGGTAACTTGACCACTTGACCACTCCTTGACCACTACTTGACCACCTCTTGATCATCACCACATCACTAACTGTACCCTCCCATACAATTTAGGGGGGGTCATTTAACCACTTGACCACCCCTTGACCACTACTTGACCACCTCACGATCATCACCAACTTACTACACTCACTTTCCCTGACAATTTAAGGGGTCACTCGACCACTTGACCACATCTTGACCACCACTTGACCACACCCTGACCACCACTTGACCACCTCTTGATCATCATCACGTCACTACACGTACTCTCCCCAACAATTTAAGGGGTCATTTAACCACTTGACCACCCCTTGACCACCGCTTGACCACCTCTTGACCACTAATTTACCACCCTTTAATCATCACCATATCATTACAACTACTTTCCCCGACAATTTAAGTGGTCACTCGACCACTTGACCACTACTTGACCACTGCTTGACCACTAATTTACCACCCTTTAATCATCACCATATCATTACAACTACTTTCCACTAATATTTTCCTCACTTGACCACCACTTGACCACTGCTTGACCACTGCTTGACCACTAATTTACCACCCTTTAATCATCACCATATCACTACACCTACTTTCCCCGACAATTTAAGTGGTCACTCGACCACTTGACCACTGCTTGACCACCACTTGACCACACCCTGACCACCACTTGACCACCTCTTGATCATCACCACGTCACTACACGTACCATCCCATACAATTTAAGGGGTCACTTGACCACCTCTTGACCACTTGACCACCTCTTGACCACCTCTTGACCACCACTTGAGCACGTCATCGCACACCCTTACCTATAATTTAAGGGGTCACTTGACTATGTTTTTTTTTTTTTTCTTCTTTTTTTTTTTCTTCTTCTTTTCTATATATGTTTTATTAAAAATTATTATATACCTTACTTGAATCGTTTGTTTTCTTTATTGATGTTTTATGTCGTATTTTTTATGTCGTACCTACAATTACTTGACCACGCCCACTCTGACCACTACGCCACCTATGATGAGTCACTAGACCACGCCTACCTTTTTGGGGAAAAAAGAGTTATCGCCCTTTGTGGATCAGGATCGATAAATGGTTGATTTATATAAGATCCACAAAAGGACGTGATGGAGCCCCACTTACACTACTCACGTCGCCGATGTTGACCAAGGGAAAGGCAGTGGCCAATGCAACTTGGCATCGGTTCCGTCGCAGGAGTTGCCAGAACCATGTTGTTTACAACATGGAACTGCCTTAGGGACTCCATCTCCGGATTTGTCCTCAGGGTTTACTCCCGAAGCCTTTCCCATATGGGTATACCCGCAAGGCAGCGGAGGTTTGAGATTTAGAGGGAAAACCATATATTGACTGCATGTCGCCAATACACAAAAATAGTGTTGTTCACAATTGTCTACTTGCGAACAGTATTCTTTAGGAAGTGTCTGGAGGTTACAAAGATGTGGTTCCTGAGACGACTGCTGAGAATACATTGGACTGCCAGAGTAAATAACAACAAATGCTTGAAAGATGAACTCTAAAAGTACTGGAGAGTTTGAGAAATACCATCGTGGAAAATCCCCTTTTAATCATGTTTAATTATCTTATACCAGATTATTTAACAATATATTTCATATATGTTGTTATTTGGCAGCTAGTTCTGCTATCATTCCCAAACCTTAGTGTGGTGGTTGCGTAAAACAATATAAATAGGTATAGGTATTGAAGTGTGGTACAAATACTGTGTAATTCTCTCAGCCTTACTCTGGCCTACAAATCGAGTCAGTATTATTCTTTTTTGAAACCTGTTCCCTGGGATGGGGTGCTTTATGTTTAACTGGGAAAATCATACATTGACTGCATGTCGCCAATACATACTCAAATATCGTATTGTTGAAAATTGGCAGGGAATGCACATCTTGGTGGTAGATTACTTATGGACAAGGGAGTGGTGGTCGTGCTCCCGTGGAACCAGGTGTAGAAGGTGGAGGAACAAATTGAGAACCCGTATGTGGAAGTGATGAGATTGCTGGGGATTAGCAGGGTTTTGTAGATTCTCAAAACTGAGAGGGACAACCAGGAGAACTTTCAATCAGATAGCGGTAGGAACGATTAGTAGTGTGACTCTTCGTTGGCTGTGGAACGAGGGGACCGAGCGCTTATGGGAATGTCCTGAGTGCAGTGATGTCAGTCCTTAGGCCAACACAACTCAACTCGCGAAAGGAGATATTTTCAGTCAGACGAAAAACCTCTCATCCGTCCTGATGAAGCAGTAATCAGTCTCCCTGCGTCGCCTTGCAGGGCTCACAATGTATGCTCTTTATTTGCACATTTAACTTGCTCTTGGGGGCCGCGTGTAGTTTCCGCTAGCAACACTGTCATCGGCCAAGCAGAGATTATGAATCGATCTGCCACCCATTTTACATCCTGGTTGCTCCTGTAAATGTTCACATATCTGTTCTGTATGTAGGTTAAACAAACAAGGAAACGACGCACAATAGTATCGATTTGCTGTTTATATCTGCAGAGTGGTTCCACTCAACCGTCGCAGTTTTCCAAGTATAAGTTACTGTTCATAGTTGGTTGAATTTTGCAGCTTATGAATTACTGGGTGAGAAGCCATTCCCAAGCCCAACCTTCCTTAGTAGCTTTTTACGACATGTATGGCAGAATACAGAGCTTCCTTTAAGTACCCTGTCCCACTCACGAAATCTGATGCAACATAAACCTAACACATACACCAGTGGTTCTCAACCTTTTTTGGCCCATGCCCCCCCCCCCCCATACCATATGTTCAGAACTTCACCCCCCCCCCCTTTCAAATTTTCTCCCTATAAATTCCCCACCCCCCTACCCTTACACAGTATACATAAAAATGGAAGCTAAATTTAAAAACACATACTAGAACAAGTCTAGACATCTACATAAAACGTGATTTACGTGATCTACATAAAGCGTGATATACTTACGTTATAAACGGAATTTCATTAGGGCGAGAAGTACAGAATCGTAAAATTTAGAGGGAAAAACAATATCGAGTAATGTTTCCTGTGTTAATGCGATCTTGAAATAATCTTAATTCCCCCCTGGAAACCCTAACATCCCCGGGGGGGGGGGGGGGGGGGGGGAATTCCACACCGGTTGAGAACCACTGACATACTCCAATATACGTAGCAATGCAGACAATGATGGCAAAGCAGGTACAGATATTAAAATAAGAATACAAAAGACAGAGAAGCTTTCAGAGCACTACGAAATGTGTGAATATTTAAAAAAAATTAAATGTAATCCAAACTTAGAATATTTAACCTCAGCATTAAATCAGTACTACTGCACGGATCAGGCTCCTGGTGAATGGCTAAAACAGTTATTGATAAACTACACCATTTATTAA
Organism: Cepaea nemoralis; assembly: GCA_014155875.1. Classification (NCBI taxonomy): domain Eukaryota; kingdom Metazoa; phylum Mollusca; class Gastropoda; order Stylommatophora; family Helicidae; genus Cepaea; species Cepaea nemoralis. The sequence continues at coordinate 580,128 of JACEFZ010018348.1, read as the reverse complement.
CTGTTGCCTGCGCAAAATAGGACTACGCCTGTATAACAGAATCATCAGTGAGAGAAGAAGACACTTTAAAGGACACACGTTGAGAAAACCTGGCAATAGTATAACTATTAAGTTCGTCGTTTTTTAGAACCCACGGGGCCCACGAAATAGAGGGAAACCTAACAAACGCCGAGAAGACAATCAGAGACAGCTGCCTCACCTGGGGAGGGCATGGGCGGAGCTGTATGCGGTAGCCTGGCTTGTAGTGAGTTGGTTGGGAGCCAATGCTCTCAAACTTTAAAAAAAAAAAAATAACGAATAATTGCCTGGAAACGGATACTGACGTCTGTAATATTCACACATTGTTAGACAATGTCAAACATCGTTGGACAACAAGGGGAAATAAAACAGTACGCATAGTTTTCACATATGTCTTTGCAGGGCGTTGCCATTAACCCCAGATTATTTTCTAGGCTGTTTTACGCTTAGTAGTTTGTCATAGCTTTCCGAACGAGAAGTCAACGCTTAAAATTCAACTGAATGGTTTCCGGTCCCCAGCATTGCGGTTAGGTATTGAACCGCTACGGTCTCTGGAGTATTTATCCTTGTGGTTGTGGTTTACATTCGCATTTTCCTCATGTTGGACTGGTAGTATATGGTTCAGTCGCCCTGCTACTGAGTGAGTGCGTGGCGCGACTCTGTGAGCTGTGAAATTCATGTGGAATGCTTTTACATCTGTCCGCTTGTGTTTGTTCAGTGAACTGCATGTTCGGAACAATGGCTACCGACTGTTGCTGAATTGACTGATTTGCCTTTTCGGTTCATGGGTGCATTTTTCATGAGACTCCTGGGAGTCGACGCTAGAGCTACAGAGTTCGTGCTTTGTGCGTCGCTTTCGGCGGGTCGCCCTGCGGAAAGAGACCGAGTCATGTGAGAAAACCCGGGTTAATGAAGTCTTTCTGGTGGCTGCCGATTCCATCGACAATGACTCATTTTCGTGGATGACTTTTGTGTTGGCATTCTGGTGGTGGCATTATGTATCTGTGCGGGCTATTGGATTGCCGAGACTCCTGTCTGTTCCACTTTTCACATTGGACAGTGAGGAGCATTTTGTGTGTATTCACTGGCACAGGAACGGGGCATAAAGGGGACGACCCGTTACCGTGAAGTTGGAACCTCGACTAACTAACTAATTGAACAGTGTAGGAGATGAACCCACTGTCCCGCCGTCAGCGCATAGTAAGTTGAAGCATGGTCGGTGTAACCATCCCGGCCACGGACGCGTAGTATGGTATAATTTAGTAAAATTAAGCAATGGCGTCAGCGGAGAAATGCCCGCGGTTGTGACGTAACAGTGCTAGGGGCTCGAAGCTAGGCGGTTGTAATATTGACTTCAGCCAAAGCACGCCGTTATAAAATGTCTCTCATTTGTGGACAACAATTATTAACATTGTTCCCAGATATGATAACATGATGGATAGGTTCACTTTGAAGAATATATATCAAGTTTCAATCACTCCATTGAAGATATATCAAGCTTCAATCAAATATGAAGACTTTTGACATTTTGAACTGAGAGTAGCTTGCTCCTGAAGACCAGAGAATATGTTCCCACAAGAGGAAATGTCAACTCAGAAATTATTATAAACTCATCAACATTGATAGTGATAAAGGTTTGTCAGTATGTGCGTCTATTCAGAATCAAGGAACTTGTAAGACAGCTGGATACTGGAGACATGGTGATGTCATGAAGTCAGCAGGCCGACTGTCAAGATGCTCAAGATAATAAATGCGATGTGGTGTCCTAAAACTGCCTGCTAGGTGTCGGTGTGCTGGAACGGCTTAACTCAAACTATGTACCAGACCAGAAACATTTCCCGTGTAATTAATGTTGGTGACAACAGTGATATTGTGTTGGCAGGCCACGGTTTGACAGAGGTTGATTTCTCATGTCTTGATCTGGATATCGTTTTCTTCATCCTTCTCCTCCCCCTCTCATCCTCCTTCTCTTCTTCTTCTCTTCTTCTTCTTCTTCAGAAAGAGTGCTGAATACAGTGTGACATGTTGTGTTTGTAAAGACGATGTTGTTAATCCTCTCAGTTGAAGTAGCTATTCTTCTTCTATAACCCTCTATCCGGCACTGGAACATGGGCCCACAACCAACTCACCCCAAGCCCTCCTGTGTTTTGATATCCAATGCAGCTCTGTCCTTGACCTTCCCATAGTGTTCATTTATGTTTCTAGTTCTCTTCTCCGTGAGTTTTTAGCTCTTCCTATATTTCTTTTGGCCTGTGAAGTTCCAGACTAAGACTTTTCTAGTTATGCTATTCTTGAGTTTTCTCAGTGTATGGCCTATCCAGCGCCAGTGTCTTATCCTTACCTCCTGGTTCATTGGTATTTGTCTAGTTCTCTCCATGAGCTCAACGTTGGTGATTTTGTCATATGAATCACCAAAATAAACGAGAAGGAGATTACTGAAACACGATTACAAGAAACATTATTCTTGACTTTGACATACTATTTTATTCCTTCTATTTTGCGCACACACCAAAATAGTAAATATTGGTAGCTTATTTGTAATCGTGGTCGTTGCCGTCCTTGTTTCTAATTCATTCAGCAGTACTGATTTAACTTTAGAATTGAACATTCTAAGTTTTGTGCTCAGATTATTTCTTTTGACTTCCACAAATTCCCTAGTGTTATAAAATCTCCACCAGCCTTCTCCATTCTTATTCTGATTTATGTGTCTGTCCCACTCCCTTTATCTACATTGCAACCTAAGTAGGTGTATGATTCTGTCTCTTGAGGTGAGATTTCCCCAAGGGAGATCAGGTTATCAACTGCTTGATTTATTCTCATTATCTATGTCTTTCATCTATAAAATATAAACCTAGTTTTTGTGACCTCGAATCTAGTGTTCACAAGAAATCACATACTCAATATGCGTTTAATAATAGAGAAGTGTAAAGAATTTAATGTAAACCTATTCTCATGTTTTGTCGATTATTCAAAGGCATTTGACTGTGTATAACATGAGAAACTTCGGGAAATCATGAGGAAAATTGGCTTTTAATCACGTGTCGTACAACTCATAAAAAATGCTCTATTTAGACCAATAAGCAGCGGTAACAATAGATGGCGAGACATCAGATTGATTTGACATCAAGCAAAGAGTCCATCAGGGTTGTGTGCTGCCCCTTACTTGTTTAACATGTACACCGAAAATATAATGAGAAATATCAGAGATTATATAGCCAACGAGCAATATGATGTCCTAAGTATCGGTGGTCATGAAATACCAGAGATTCGATAAGCTGTTGATAGAGTATTACTATCCACATCACAGGATGGTAGAGAACAGCTAATAACCTCAACCCAAAAGAATAGTGAAAATCACAAGTTATATCTTAACATAGCCAAAAACAAAGATAATGTCCACAGATAAAACTAATATGGAGAAAGAAATATATATATTAAATAGGAAAAATTGGAAGTTTGTGGAAAATTTCGAATATCTTGTGACATTAATTATCAACTATTGCGATAATGATTAAACAAAGAAAATTGAAATATTTTTGCCACTTGAAACGTCACGAAAGTTTGGAGAGATCAATCATGCAGGGGTAAAGATGACTGTCCTTGTGTCTTTAGCTAATCTAATCACTGGTAATCATTGTTTATGTTATAGAGAATATCCTATTCCTGAGATAGCTATTGTAAACCTTGTTGGCGATTGTGTAGTTGAGGCTATAGGTTTGATACTCAGCTTCGTTTCTGGGTGGCACTGAGTAGTTCTGAGTTGTAAATACTGTTAAATAGTCTTCTACTCTTCAGTGCAGTATGAAGGTGGAGACTCTCTCCCTGGCGAAGGGTTTAACGACTTTCTCCGTAATCCCGTATATCCACGTGGGGGAATACAGCCGCGAGATTCGGTAGCGGATATTGCGTCGCATTGATTATTTACAGGGGTATTGAGCAGGTCGCTCAGAAAGCAATGGCAAACTACCGAGCTTAACCTTGACAAGACATCAACAACAGCGGTAAAATTCTGGTGTTGGCAGCAGTGTCCTGTAAGTAGGATATCCGGAAAAAATACTACGCAGGTATAAGTTAGCCAGACCCTCCCATGCTGTGTGTTATCACTCCAGTGATCTGATGTGACTAATACCCACACATAGCTATATGATATAGGTAGCCAACATCTCTTGTCTGCACGACATGTCTCATCCCATTCATGCACTGACTATGTTAATCATTCCCATATTCAAAAGCCCATTTGCCTAGTTTACTGGGTGGCTCCAGTCAGGAATGATATCGTCACAAAGTCCTGGTAATATGTCCTTTCTTCAGGGTAGATGGCCGCACAAAATTACAACATGCGTATTTTACACACACACACACACACGCACGCACACACACACACACACACACACACACACACACACACACACACACATATATATATATATATATATATATATATATATATATATATATATATATATATATATATATATATATATCATGCTCATTTAAGGAGAGTATACTGTAATAGGTAATGTATCTTAACATACAGATCATCTCATTAAGTGCTAGCAGTAGTCAAGGGGAGCGACCAATCGATCTCTTGCAGGAAAATGGAGATAGTCCATGATATATCTTAAGAGGATGTCTTTCAGTGGCGCGGAATAACTACTCTATTGTAACATATAGAGAAGTTTTAACCATTACTGAACTGAAGGTTTTAATCCTTCCTACAATAGTTACACTAAGGTAGGGGGTTTACTCTACATGTTCATTCACCCTCTGAAGCCAACCATATCCAATTTTGTTTAAAAAACCGAATTACACACACAAGCCGGTCCTGGCTCAGAACCACACTTCGACTGTCACAGGATAGAATTGTGTCTTGGCTTTTTAACAAAGTGGGGCGATTCCCCCTCCCTGCCTCGATAATTGCCTAATAACATCCCTGGGATAAAATCAGCATTCTTCTTGTAACGTGATGTTTCTAATTACTCATTGGCACCTTGCCGTCTTGACAGACGATAGCTTGTGCTTTAAAAAGGCATAATAATTTTTACCTATGACGGTAGCGAATGTGACTGATAAGGCCAATTTGCGCTTTAAATGTCCGTTCACAGTGGGTGCATGTGAACACGTGGTCATTTCCACCATCATGCACCATCTTACGTCTCAAACGCTCGGTGTGTGACTTATCTGCAATAATTTTCTCCTTTGTCTTTATTCCATTTCTTATGTTTGCCCTCCATGCTACACGTTCAGCGGCGACTTGCTACGTTTTTGCAGTAAGCTTCCTGTTCTCCCAGACTCTTTTTCTTAACGTGTTCATTGTTGTTGCTGCCTTACCAATCCGGATGTTGATTTCCTGATCTAGGGATAATTTGCTATTTACCACTGATCCTAGATATGTAAAATGGTCTACCATCTCTATTTCGGCGTCGTCAATAAAGATTGATGGTACCCCATGTGCACCTTGTTTCTAATTAACCTGTCTGCTAATTCATCATGTAGGTTTAATTCCAATTAGACGTCTTTCTTACAACAATATGTCTCCAGGGGTAAACAAAACACTTAACCCTGTGCATAATAGAATTGTGTTAGAACGTTCAGGTGGCCCGCACACCGTATGGTTCAGAATGTTGTAGTGGCTTTCACATCGTAATGTCACAGACAGTATACGGTACTACCTGTTTTCTGTTAGCGCCATATGCTGGTGGCTCTCGCCAAACCCGACACCTCACATTGTGACAACTGCTTCGGGCGGAGGAGCGCAATTGGGAGGGGGGTCCTAGTGTTAGGAAATGCAACCTAAAGACTCAAAGTCATGGCGGGGCAGACCAGGCCCTAATTCTTGGTCGGCAACTGGTCTATGATCGAAGCTCCAAGAGGTTGACAGTTAGAGTATTGTTTTGCTGATCAGGCAGCTTCTGCAGCTTGTCTTGTTCCAGATATATTGGTGTTACCTTTCTTCTGGAGTAAACTGGTTAGACCGAGAGAGGGATCATACTCCATTGGTAACATGGTCTCTATAATTCAGCCCATGCTTTCTGCTATGGAGAGGTATAACTCCATCCCTGGTCTTGACTAGCATAGTTTGTAGTTATTAAGCGTTTTTTTTTCTTTCTAAGACGAATGTAACAAACTATTGTCTGTCAAGACGGCAATGTGCCACTAGTAAGGGAAGCAAAGAATACTATCACACTGTAACCCGCCAAACAGGCTTTAACTTGCGAGAAAGAAGGGTTGGGCTTGGAGCTGGCTTCCTCCTCCCGTAGAAAAAAAAAACTGTAGCCACAAAGTCCAACCAATCAAGTTACTGTTAACTGGTTTTTTTTATTCTGTAATTTTCTCCAAGACAAATTCTTAATTTAGATTGATCAATGTGGTGCCCAGGGGATCACCAGACAACTCAAATATCTTTCATAGAAAGTAAGATGTACCAGCATCTATCCCATCAAGGCTTGACTGTGGTCGTGTATACCCTAGACAAACCTGTTCTGCTCCGTTTCTCATACTGTAGTTAGTGCCAGTTAACAGTCTTTGTTAATATTCATATATGTTGACATATATTCTCTATGGATAACACATGGGTAGTTCTGACAAATCTTCCCCTGGATGTTCAGATTATCGCTTTATAAAACTGGATAGGGGAAAAGGCACCATCTGTCTAAAGGTATCTATCTAAAAGCCTTCCTAGTTTTCCGCTATCTTCTGTTTATATTGAATTTTACAGAGCGTTGATTAGTCTTTAATATGTGGGGTTTTGATTATCAATAGCTCAGAACTTTATGAAAAGTATAGGGAATTAATACACCCGCAAATCCAGAGCCCCATCATTACGAGCAACCCTAATTATTCAGTTACCCTAAGATATATGTTGAGGAAACCTCCTACTTCCTGTCTAGGTTGCTCAATGTCTAAACAACAAATATTTTACAAAAACCACAGTAACTAGACAAGTGACACATAAACAGATTAAGACACTCATGTTGAATTTAGAATATTAAATAAGTGGAAGATTGATAGGATATAGATATACAAATCAGCATTCACTTGAAATGTTTTTTTTTAAACATTGGTACACAAATACACCATAAATTAATCTAGCAACATGATACCATGGCACAGGGCTGCCTTAATTTGCAAATCCTCTCAGGATGTAGCAGATGTAGAACGGGCGTTACTTAAGCACACGTGAATGCTGGATATATCTGAACATATTTTATCACTTGGCTCTTCTGCTTAGGTTGTAGAATAGATGACCATCCTCGTATGGAGTAGATTCACTTCTGACTTGAGGATTATAAATAATAGATCCTCTGAAGAACATCAGCTTGGGCTGGAACTGAATGTTTATGTAGGATCATCGGCTTCAGGCTCTGCCTGATGTATGTTTCTGATCTATCGGGGAAAACCGTGAGTGGTTTCTGACACCCCTGACCTGTCCTTTATACCAATTAATTCACCAGCTTGCAGTCAGGATTTGTTACTGGCCATTCTTTGTTTTCCACCATATAGAAGATAATCATGGATGGTTTTTGGTACTTCTGGAAAATGTGGTATTTCCAACATGACTCCAACACAAAGAATAAACAGTTTGAAGGATTTCACATCGAGCAAATTACAGAAGAATACAAGATGATAGCTTGTCTCTGAACCATTAGTCTCTGTTTGTGAAGGAATATTTATTGTCTCATTTTCTCCCTAGCACGTGGAACTTGACAACCTCAAGGGGTCTTCTCTTCATGATAATGTGGCCACTGCTCCTTCTTTTTAGATTAGCGCTCCGAAGTTCCGGGCAGCTCATTCTATGGTCATCGGCGAAGGAGGTCTCGTTGAGTTGTCTCCTCTTACGTCTTGACTTCTATTTTTTTTTAATTCGCATATCCTTTACAGGACATCGCTGTCAATAGCAGCATCTTTCAGCTGTCTGTTGATTTCTTGGCAAGATTACGTTCAGTAGTTTGCCATTGCTTTCTGAGCGGCCGGCTCAGTTATCCTGCAAGTCACCAGCGGGGGTAGAACCGCTTCTAGTTCTCGCCCGCTACGAGACTCTGCGTGATAAACGGGATTACGGAGAAAGTGGTGTAACCCCTCGGCCAGGAAGACCGGCACATCCTGACTATCTGTCTTATAATTAAGGTTCTGTTGTATGTCCTTATCCGCCTTCTTCTTTCCTTCATCTTCAATTATTAGAGGTTCCAATACTTCCTAGTATTTTAGTTTATTATCAAATTGTAACCTAAATGTGTGATCCCTGGAGCTTATGAATGGCGACCAGTCCATTTGAGGTCCAGCGATTGGTGTTTTTATTCAAAACAGTTGTACGAGCCAACATTAGACGGTAACTTTTTGCAAACATGCAGATCTGGACACTGGGTCATTCTGTTACACTCGGTTCACAGGAACGTCAGATGCCTGTTGTTTATACTCGATCAGTTGGAGCCCCTCGTGATGGGGATATGGTATAGGGTCCATACTCCTGTTAACTTAACGGCATACCAGTGATACGATGGTCAGTATTAAGCCACTTGTTTTTACTTTCCCTGATTGTTAGTACCCATCGTATGAGCCCGGGTCGACCCCTGACCCTTACTGGTGAGAGGACGTTCAGCACCGCCACTACGAGAATCGAACGTAGAACTACCGTGTTGATAGGCATGTTCACTGACCACTACGCCTCCACGCTTCCATGTTTAAACTATATGTTCTTGTCCCGTTGTTGTTCATTCAACGTGCTTGCTTGCTTGCGTTCGCTGTCTGTGAACTCCAGCGTCAAGTCCTGTATGCCGGATGGAGACATCCTGTTGTCCAACATCAGTGTGGTGTCATACGGACTGAGGTTTGCGTGAGTATCCGTTGTCCCATATCTGGCTTATTGGTGCGCAGACTGGTGGTTCCTGAGAGCACGGTCTCTCCCAGCAGAAGTCGAAGCGTGTGTATGCTGGTGTTACCTTTTGTGGGCTGGTGAATGACACGTCGGGCCTGTCCTCTCCTGCGTTCATTTCGACTAGTTGTGCACTCTATCATCGTCATCATTTACCATTCGCCATTTTACACGATCACATGAGTCGTGAATTAGCTCTGTGTTCTTGTCCCAACCATGCTGTGTGCTCAAGCCATCCAGATATGTTTACTTCTCTGCCTTCCCCTTGTTCTTTTCCCCTCAATCTTGTCAGTTGTCACCAAGCTCTCTAGTTTATTTCTACTTATAACGTGCGTTTAATTACGAAACATGCTTATCATGGCATCTGTAAAGAAGGTAGTTTGCCTTTGCTTTCCTTCTTAACAGTGACCATACTGGTCGATGACCGTAGTCACTGTCTCTAAGAAGATATCCTCTGCCTAACATCGTGAAATCGGAGACCATAACCTACAACTCTATACGTCCCTCCAAAAGCCATAATCGATCGAGAATATTCACCCAGAGACGTTTCGTGATGGAGCATTTTGTTTACACCGTAAAAGTGCAAGCAGTTCAACAGTTTTTATCCCCAGATCTGCAATGTTCCCTATAAAACTGGTTGTCGATGCGCTGCGACTCAAACGTTCCATCAGAGAGAATATGCACCTAACACACATTCACAATATGCACAAGTACATGGGTTATACTGTTTAAAGTGTTTGCTTTACTGATGTGCAAGGATGAGTCAGCTTACTCTCGTACCTCCACCACCGGTGATTGAACCCAAGCCCACTGTGTTGGCATACCAGTACACGTCAGAGTAATCCCTAAGCAGATACTACCGTAAAGGCTTGAAGCTGTGCAACTTAGCTCATGCTGTGGCCAGCAGCGCACTGTGCGTTGATTAGTTAGTTGCATATCCTTTAAAGGATATAGCCATCAACTTCAGCATTTTTTGGCTGGTTGTGATCTCATTGCAGGTTTACGTTCAGTAGTTGTTTGTCATTACTTTCTGAACGACCGATCCCCATACCACAGTGTCGGCGTCCGTTGATGACTGACTCCAAATGTGACCACAATGTAGCCAATCATCTGTACAGCTGCTGTCTCGGTGATTACGTTAACTGACTACCTTAGAAGTCAGCCAGTCATCTGTACAGGTGTTGTCCCAGTGATTACGTTAACTGACTACTTTAGAAGTGAGCAAGTCATCTGTACAGGTGCTGTCTCAGTTATTGCGTTAACTTACTGTCTTAGAAGTCAGCCAGTCATACGTACAGCTGCTGTCTCAGTTATTGCGTTAACTGGCTGCCTTAGAAGCCTTAAAAGTCAGCCAGTCAGTGTACAGCTGCTGTCTCGGTTATTGCGTTAACTTACTGCCTTAGAAGTCAGCCTTGGCGTCGGAATTAGTGCACTTGCGCTTTAACTTCCGGTGCACTGGCGGCGGAATACGGGGTTCATTCGCTATTGCGGTCATTTGGAATTGCCGTTGACGTTTCGTGTAGAAATCAGTGGTAAGCTACTGAGCATTAACTTCTTAGACATTTAACCTGGGGTGTTGGTGGCAGCGTCCTGCAGAAGACATGCACCACTTGTTTAAACTGCCGCTTGACATTGTTTCTGTTCTAGTTATTACTTTCATTGTTTCTGTTCTAGTTATTACTTTCATTGTTTCTGTTCTAATTATTACTTTCATTGTTTCTGTTCTAATTATTACTTTCATTGTTTCTGTTCTAGTTGTTACTTTCATTGTTTCTGTCCTAGTTATTACTTTCATTGTTTCTGTTCTAGTTATTACTTTCATTGTTTCTGTTCTAGTTGTTACTTTCATTGTTTCTGTTCTAATTATTACTTTCATTGTTTCTGTTCTAATTATTACTTTCATTGTTTCTGTTCTAATTGTTACTTTCATTGTTTCTGTTCTAGTTGTTACTTTCGTTGTTTCTGTTCTAGTTATTACTTTCATTGTTTCTGTTCTAATTATTACTTTCATTGTTTCTGTTCTAATTATTACTTTCAATGTTTCTGTTCTAGTTGTTACTTTCATTGTTTCTGTCCTAGTTATTACTTTCATTGTTTCTGTTCTAGTTATTACTTTCATTGTTTCTGTTCTAGTTGTTACTTTCATTGTTTCTGTTCTAATTATTACTTTCATTGTTTCTGTTCTAGTTATTACTTTCATTGTTTCTGTTCTAATTATTACTTTCATTGTTTCTGTTCTAGTTATTACTTTCATTGTTTCTGTTCTAATTATTACTTTCATTGTTTCTGTTCTAATTATTACTTTCATTGTTTCTGTTCTAGTTATTACTTTCATTGTTTCTATTCTAATTATTACTTTCATTGTTTCTGTTCTAATTATTACTTTCATTGTTTCTGTTCTAGTTATTACTTTCATTGTTTCTGTTCTAATTATTACTTTCATTGTTTCTGTTCTAATTATTACTTTCATTGTTTCTGTTCTAATTATTACTTTCATTGTTTCTGTTCTAAGTATTACTTTCATTGTTTCTGTTCAAAGTATTACTTTCATTGTTTCTGTTCTAATTATTACTTTCATTGTTTCTGTTCTAATTATTACTTTCATTGTTTCTGTTCTAATTATTACTTTCATTGTTTCTGTTCTAGTTATTACTTTCATTGTTTCTGTTCTAGTTATTACTTTCATTGTTTCTGTTCTAGTTATTACTTTCATTGTTTCTGTTCTAATTATTACTTTCATTGTTTCTGTTCTAATTATTACTTTCATTGTTTCTGTTCTAATTATTACTTTCATTGTTTCTGTTCTAATTATTACTTTCATTGTTTCTGTTCTAGTTATTACTTTCATTGTTTCTGTTCTAATTATTACTTTCATTGTTTCTGTTCTAATTATTACTTTCATTGTTTCTGTTCTAATTATTACTTTCATTGTTTCTGTTCTAGTTATTACTTTTATTGTTTCCGTTCTAATTATTACTTTCATTGTTTCTGTTCTAATTATTACTTTCATTGTTTCTGTTCTAGTTGTTACTTTCGTTGTTTCTGTTCTAGTTGTTACTTTCATTGTTTCTGTTCTAATTATTACTTTCATTGTTTCTGTTCTAGTTATTACTTTCATTGGTTTCTGTTCTAGTTGTTACTTTCATTGTTTCTGTTCTAGTTGTTACTTTCATTGTTTCTGTTCTAGTTATTACTTTCATTGTTTCTGTTTAATTGTTATTTGCATTTTTCTGTTCTAGTTGTTACTTTCATTGTTTCTGTTTTAGTTGTTACTTTCATTGTTTCTGTTCTAGTTATTACTTTCATTGTTTCTGTTCTAGTTATTACTTTCATTGTTTCTGTTCTAGTTATTACTTTCATTGTTTCTGTTCTAGTTATTACTTTCATTGTTTCTGTTCTAGTTGTTACTTTCATTGTTTCTGTTCTAGTTATTACTTTCATTGTTTCTCTTTAATTGTTATTTGCATTTCTGTTCAAGTTGTTACTTTCAGTGTTTCTGTTCTAGCTGTTTGGTCTCGATTTATGGTGTCCGCCTCAAGTGCTGGAGGTCCCGGGTTCAGGCCCCGGAGAGGACCGGGATTTATTTAAAAAATCCACCTGGACTTCCAGTAATAAAATTTCCCCTGGTCTCTGGGTAGTGAGATCGGACGCCCGTATGTATTGCACGTAAAAAATCCCTTGGCAGTTGGAAATTGAAAAAGAGTAGCCTACCGGCGCTGCCCGGGCAAAATTTCGAGTTAAAAATCTACCCAAAGTATTTCAGGATCCTCGCCGATGCAACGGAGTTCGTGCATTGAGCTGAGTTTCTCCAGACTCAGGTTTGAGTTAGGAGGAAAACGGAGCACTTATGGGTTTAAACCGTGTGCTGTGATGTTGATCCAACGATTAAACTAAACTTAAACTAGCTGTTACTTTCTTCTAGACAAAATTCTAGATCATCGGCATGTCGAGGTGAGGATACCACTTCTAAACTCTTCCGCCTTCCCTTCTCACTCAATTCCCCTAACAATCTGACAGCCATTCTATGAAGCTGCGGTAACTCTATAGTAGCTCTACTGGTGGGAAACAAGAATTCTGCCACTGCAGGGCATGAAACCTTGGTCCAAGTTTTGGTTAGCACTAACCACTGTTCCTCAGACATGATTAGTGTAGTTTAGTCGACGGATCAACATCACGGCACGCGGGTGTAACCCATAAGTGCTCTTTTCTACTCCTAACTCAAGTCTGAGTCCGGAGAATCTCAGCTCAGTGCACGAACTCCATAGCACCGGCGAGGATCCTGAAATACTTTGGGTAGATTAACTCGAAATTTTGCCCGGGCAGCGCCGTTAGGCTACTCTTTTTCTATTTCCAACTGTCAAGGGATTTTTTACGTGCGCAACAATACACACGGGCGTCAGATCTCACTAGCCAGAGACCAGGGGAAATTGTGTTACTATAAGTCCACGTGAAAAAAATCCCGACCCTCACAGGGGCTTGAACCAGGGACCTCCAGCACTCGAGGCGGACACCATACCTAGAGACCACTCAGTCCCTTCCCTTCCCCCCCCACCCCCCACCCCCCACCCCCCCCCCCCTCACCCCCGGTGCCTCAGACATTAACCAGGTAACATACTCGCGGCAGTGGCTAGTTCATGCAGTTCATGCGGTATAGGGACGTGTGGGGTTGCTGTGCCATTTTATGTTGGGTGTAAATCTCTCTGTGATTAATGCACGGAAAGACAGGAAACGTGTGGAGATTAGTCTTTGCCAGGTCTTTTAATGACCGTAATCACATAAAGAGCTGCATACATGCCACTGTGTATCCTTGAGGGCACGGGTTTAACCCCCAAAATGTGATTCTGTTCATGTGTTGCGTTCATCAGAAAACCTGAAATGAGTGTCAGCAGACGTGCAGGTTGGCGGGTCCTAGTGCCAGTGGTTTCTTTGATAACAGTTGATGGTAACGCACAGCGGCCAGTTCGTACTGTGAAACAGTGTCGAGCGAGTTCACTATACATACAAGATGTCATTTATTTTGCATTTATTTGGTTGGGCAGGTTCGATGAATATACGGATCGAATGATTAAATATATTGATCAATTGGGTGATTGCGTGATTGCGTGAACTGATGGATTGACTGATTTTAGCGATTCGCAAGTCCTCATGGCTGAATGAGTAAGAACGCATGTTCTTAAACATCCGGTGTGCCAAGGTAAGCGGTTCAACCCCTACATCGGATAGCTGGACTAATATGTTAACCTGTCGTCCTTGACTTTGGGGCGTAAATTACAAGTACCTCTGAAGTCGGAGTGGGTTCGCCTGATGGCGAGGGACACTGTTAATAGAGAAAACTAATCCACACGTAGAATTCAGTCCATCACTACTATAAGTATAGTGTGTATGGACTACGCTTGAGTTCAAAGCGAGTGAGCGCAAAAGAAAGAACATTCAGTGATTCAAAACTCCCTTATATATCGAGTGGTACACTCTGGTGCGAATTTATGCAATCGCGGTATTGAGTAACCCTTCAGCACAAACAGAAATCTGCAGAAATGATAATCCAGACGGACTGTATAGTACCGATAATGAACCTGCAATAATAACGTTGACCGATCTCCGTGAGTGGGCGGGCGGGAGTGAGGGTGATTTTTTTCTTTCATTATGACATATTGTCTGCGACAAAATTCACCACATTCAGTGAAATCTTCCCGTAGTGCTTGTGTGGTTTTACTGTTTACTTCCAGTTATGGATTTCCTTGCTGGCGCAGTGTCCCGGCAAGAGACCACCAACAGTAGCGTCAGCATATTATAGAACGGTCTTCATATTTCTCGCCCTCAAATCGATTTATGACGCGGTGCCAACTGTGACCATTGATTACTGCTCTGTTTATGCTGGGGTACTGGAGGCGTACTTTTGTTCTTATTAGCTGGAAGCTCCGCGGGAGTTATTTATTTTTGTGTGCCTTTATAATCAGGTTTTTTTTGGTTTTATTTTTTGGCTAACCTGTTTGTTTTCTTAATGACACAGCGTGTCCTCTGTTATGTTAACAACAGATTAAAGCGTGTTGGCATAGTCATCGATGTGTTTTTTTTCTTGTCTGTGGACATGTCCGATGTATTCTTTAATATGTTGTACTTTGTTCTGAACTCGTCTTCACTAAATGCCGTGTCTATTAACATCTAAATCAAATAGGCCGCTTTATGGGCCGACTTTCAAAATGAGAAAACATACCCACATACAAAATGTGAAACCGGTGTTAGGGGTTCGTGCACTGTGTTGAGTGACGCTTGTTCCTGTATGCAAGGAGACTGAAGCGCTTATGAATGGGTGAGGGAGGGGTGTGTGTGTGTGTGCAAGGAATGTGATCGTGTACAAAATCAAAGCCAACTAATATATCGCACTTCGAACGAACGAACGAACGAACGAACTTTATTTTCAAAGGGTAACAAATTGGGCACGCATGCCCGTTTTACATTCGGCCCTTCCAATCACTCATCTTTCGTTCATCAATAGTGCATGATACATTCACATAGGAAAAAAACATTGTTAAGTGAATATTGTAAACATAAACAATGCATATTGCCATGTTATGAGACACATCCCCTACTTACCCACACATCCCCCACACACCACACATACCCCACACTCACATCCTCTACCTACCCACACACACACCCAGGCATACATTCATTCCCCCACCCATCCCTCACCAACACACATCCCCCACCTACACACATCTCCCCTCCCACCCACACACATCTCCCCTCCCACCCACACATCTCCCACCCACCACTCATCCCCCATATATACATCCACCATCCACACACACGCCCCCATCCACACACACTCCCCCAGGCACACATACATGCATCCACCCAACCATCCACCACCCACACATATCCCCCACCTACACACATATCCCCACCCACACACACATAACCCGCACACACTCACGCACCCACATATACTCCACCACCAACCCACACACCCCCAACCACCTAGCCAAACACACATCCCCCAACCACACATCCCCACGCACACACACATCTCCCCTCCAACCCACGCATCCCGCACCTACCCACAAATATCCAGCACCCATCCATACATTTCCCGCTTACACACATCCCCCGCACAGTATCCCACCACATACCCACACCACCCACCCACACCACCCACATACACACACACACACCACCCATCCCCCAACCTACACACACTCACCCACCCACCCCTAATCACCCATCCCCCAACCACACATCCCTTAACCACACATCCCTCACCCACACACACCCACACACACCCCTACCCACCCATACATCTCTCCACCCACGCACACATCCCCACACACACATCCTCTGTCGTGTATCCGTTTAAAGTGTCGTCCCTGGAGTGAGGGGAATCAACACCCACATTATAGTTTAACCCCTTATCATTATCCTGGAGAATCCACTAGATTCCGTCCACCACACTCCCTCAGTTTATGGACACCTCTTTCTCTCTCTCTCTCTCTCTCTCTCTCTCTCTCTCTCTCTTTCTCTCTCTCTCTCTCTCTCTCTCTCTCTCTCTCTCTCTCTCTCTCTCTCTCTCTCTCTCTCTCTCTCTCTCTCTATCACTACTGGATCATGCCCCCTCTCATTCTTCCCCAACGCAACATACTCAACAAATCTAGCTTCTAAAAATTAATAACAATTAATTTATTAAAAGAAGAGTGTAATGTATGTGCGAAGTGTATGCGAAGAATGTGTGTCGTATACTATAATGT
This sequence comes from Cepaea nemoralis, assembly GCA_014155875.1. Lineage (NCBI taxonomy): Eukaryota > Metazoa > Mollusca > Gastropoda > Stylommatophora > Helicidae > Cepaea > Cepaea nemoralis. Next base: position 563,493 of record JACEFZ010018348.1, on the reverse strand, counting down.
GCGTAGAATAAGACCAGCAGACCAGTAGCCAAGTCAGATCATCCTAGCAAGGTCACACCACAGCACACTATCTCAGCACACAAAGACCTCACCGAGTGATGTGTCTCTCCTGCCAGACGCTGACTTTCTTCGGTAGCTACTTGGTAATCCATATACATGATCATCCAAAATAGACAGTCTATAGTTTAACACTGATCATGGATCGGTTACACACTGCATACTATAGTCCCTATAGTTCTTAAATGTACCAATCTCTGTACTGGGAAAATAGGTATCACTGTTACTGGTAACACACTTGATTCTATCTCTTGTCTAGATTGTCACAGACACAATGTCTCTTGTAATATTCCACTGGAATCTACAACTCCATGTGAATGCTACGTTTAGTGTTCCTTTTTAATCTTTAGTGTTCATTTGATATGTGGTGTAAAAACGAACCTCACCCATCCTAGGTGAACCTTATCACACAGGAATCGTTTATATGGTTTTGCTCAACTGAGCCATGTTCTGGTGGACCCTCCTGATCATGGGCCCAGCATAAACACCATTGTATAAACGTTCTTCTCTGAAGTTATTCATCTTAGTAAAAACATTTACTGTTCATCTTGTGTTCTTCCTAACCGGAGTAGAACTTCATCAAAACCAGTGTAGAGCTTCCTCCTAACTGGTGGGGAACCTGTTAGAGAAATAACACACCTGGTGAGAGCACTAGTCACTGACCTTACCAGCTGAGTGTAGGCCTACGGCCTCGCTCAGATATTTATCAGCGAACTAAACTCTGTCATGGAGCAGAGGAGCTCATCACCTTGGTCCGAATCAGGATAAGACAAGGAAAGACCAATACACAGAGTGCAGAACCCCAGCAGGCACCCCACTGGAAGATCCCACCCTTAGACATTTCTCCTATCTCCCAACCCATCCTCAATCTCTCCAAATATCACCCCACTACCCTATTCTCCACTAGCAGAGCTAATTCTCACCTCACTACCCTATTCTCCACTAGCAGAGCCAATTACCCTATCACCCTAGCTAGTTTTTACCATGCAGCTGTCTACAGTCGCCGACACTCTTTTACTACTTAACCACAGCGCAACACACTACGTTAAAGTCCTAAACTCTAACTATCACCAGTCTATCCCACATTAATTATACCTAAATACAATCTATGGAGTACCTTATGTAACACTGCTTTACTCCTGAATCACATCTACATTTTGCCATGACAGGCACGTGTATATTAAATTTAATTAATCCCGCACACGGTAGATGTTCTCCAAATTCATACAGAGCTAGCGAAAAAACCGTCCGTCTTAGGCCAACTCTCTTGTTTACAATCGCTGTAACAAGTTTGGTTTTTCCAACAGTCTTGGATCGTTCTAGTGACTTCTTTTGATGTCAACACCAGATGGTCCCAAGGGCACACAATCGGTTTCCAACCTCACAAGAATATTTCTCTCCCCCTTGTTCAACCAACTCACCAGTCTTCCCCCTTGTTTCGACAACCAAAACAAGCCAGCGCGTTTCCTGCATTCTCCCGATCGGGCCATAACAACATGCCGACATTTCGTTTGATGTAGGAGAATTCTCAAGGACTCCAGACTGTTTTGTTCTCACCGCCTCCAGTAATAAACAACTTGCAGCTGTGAATCAGACTGTCTATGTTATCTGTATCATCTGATTGTTAACTTACAGTGATTCTGCGACATCCCCCGCACACATATCCCCAACCCATGAACACATCCCCAATCCACCCACACACACCTCCCACCCACACACACATCCCCCACACACACATCTCCCCCACCCATGAACACATCCCCAATTCACCCACACACACCCAACCACGCACAATACATCCACGACCCACCCACACATACATACCCCACCCACAAACATATCCCCCACATACATCCCCACACCACCTACACACACCCACCCACACATCCCCTTCTAGTCTGTTTGCTCTGAGTATACACCTGTCATTATTTCCGTGTATTCATGTAGTGTTGAAATAACTTAATTTAATGTATTTAATATCTACATAGACAGAATATCCAAAAAGCAAGCCTTGACAAAACCGATTCACGCTGCATGGCCAACACATGGTCTCTATAATTCAGCCCAGGCTTTGGTCCCCACCACAGGATGTAGTTATTATGCTTTTTGAAGCACAGTGTAGCAAACGGCAAGGTTCCAGTCACACACACACACACGCACGCGCACGCACACGCACACACACACACACACACACACACACATGAGGGGGCTTCAAATGAAAACCTTATAAGTGTGATAGAAATTACAATAACCATGCTGTGGTCAAGGATGTCAAGAGTGTGTAGCACGTGATATCACGGTGCAGACGAACACGGTGACATCATAAGGACAGTTTAAAGATGGCCGCCCCACTTTTGAGATGCACCAAAGAGGGACAGCGTTCTGTTCTCCGTTTTTAATTCAATGACGGGACGAAACCTATAGACATTCATCGAGGAATGAAGTTTCAGTATGGCGATGCATGCCTGTCTGTCCAGCAAGTGTATGAGAGGAGTAGGAAGATTCAAAACGGTGCGACTTCTGTGACAGACTGCTCACGACCAGGCCAAGCACACCGAGTAGTGACCCAGAGTGGTTACACACGCAACCAGAGATTTTTTTCTATAGGAACCAAAGCACTTTATTGGCGCTGGAGGATTTGCATTAACGCTGTAGTGACTACATCGAAAAATTATACATTTAAATATTGAGCACAACCCACTACTGGCAACGCTGATCGTATTCTGGTATGAACCTAAGGCCTATCCACGTCAATGTGGAAGCACTAGATTCGAGTTTTGCTCTCGTTTGAGCTCGTCAGTTGTGCATATCCTTGACCGGACCCAGAAACAAACCCTCGGATCACTGGCGTGTGAAGCGGGTGTGTAACCACGCGGCACACAGCCAAATTATCATAACAGAATATTACAACGTTACCTATCGTAGGCTGTAGCTCAAGATTTGCCCGATCGCCGCGACTGACGTCCGTCAATCGATGTGGACCCGAACGATCAGGTCTTCTAACTGGCAAAGCACACCAGACCGCCTAAATTCCAGCGAGCTGTTTCCGGGTCCGGTCAAGGATATGCAGATCGCTGTTTGTTGATTCCCATATCATGAGACGTCGGCTGTTCAAAAATCAATGGCAAACTACTGTACTAAACATGCCCAAGCAAATCACAAACAGCCATTAAATGGTAGTGTCGATTGCAACATAATGTAAAAGACACACAACTAATTGTTTTTGGAGTCCAGAATTATCTATTGCTACCTTCTCCTATCTGCTTCTGTTAATCGTATCAGTTGTTACAATATGTTCCAGTTGTCCTCCCATAATGTGGCCAAAAATGTTGAGTGCCTCCTTTTGATGTTTGTGATAAGTTTTCTTTGAGTATTAGCTTCTTTCACAACATGCGGGTTTCTCATTTTGGCTGCCCGTGGTATGTTAATGTACAATTGTGTGCATTAATTACAAACGCGCGTTCCTCATTTATCTGTAGAATTGAACTAGTAGGTGCTGGCCAACCAGATGAATAATATCGCGTATGAGAGATTTATTTGTCTTACGTCGATGGAACCATTGGTAGAAGTAGGCCAAGCTTCGGTGAATCACATGTTGGCCTCCTATTCGTTTCTTCTGGAAAGGAACATTGGGCGTGCATATATTCGTTCGTTCGTTCGTGCATTTGTTCGTTCATGCATTTTCATTCAGCGAGGCTGCAATATTTGCGACTTAGGCCGACACATCCGACTTCAGCGCTGAAATTGTCGGGTAGGAGTTGTCTATGCCTCGTGGATTGTAGTTTACTGCAGCAGACAGCGGCGATGCAGCATGTACAGTATTAGTACCATCACCTGGTAGGTGGAGCCAGATCTAGTCGACCGGCCTCACACCAGCAGCCAGGTTATGAATACCGGCTGCATTCCCAGAATGTGACCAGAGTGTCGCGTGTAGACAGCAATTACTAGAATAACTGGCCGGTCATTATCCTAGGCCAGGAGATGTCTTCGCCTGTTCAGTGCATATAGGTTAAGGTAAAACCGCATTGTGATTATCATGTGATATGCCTTCATTCGGCCATTCTAGATTTAAAGCCAGTATGAACACACCCATGTCAACAATACAAGGACGATGGCTCTAGTTGCACGGATCTTGTTAATTGTCTCACAACAGTATTATAAAAACGAGACAAAGGTAATCCCGATATAGTTCAGTTTACGAGGTCTGGTCTACTCCGGATCCATACTGTCTGAATATTTACCAGGTTCACAGTTTACGAGGTCTGGTCTACTCCGGATCCATACTGTCTGAATATTTACCAGGTTCACAGTTTACGAGGCCGGTGTACTCCGGCGCCATACTATTTGAATATTTACCAGGTTCACAGTTTACGAGGCCGGTCTATTCCATAGCCATTTTTTTTTTTTTTTGTGTTCGCATATCCTTTACAGGACATGGCTGTCAACATCAGCATCTTTCAGCTGATTGTTGATTTATTGGCAAGATTACGCTCAGTAGTTTGCCATTGCTTTCTGAGCAACCGGCTCACATACCCCGTAAGTTACCGACGCGGAGAGAACCGCTACCGATTCTCGTGCACGTTACGTTACTCACGAGAGTATACGGGATTGCGGAGAAAGTGTGTAAAGCCTAGACCAGGGAGACGGGCCTCTAGAGCCATACTATCTGAATATTTACCAGGTTCACAGTTTACGAAGGGTCTGCTGGACTCCAGAACCATACTATCTGAATATTTACCAGGTTCACAATTTACTAGTCCTGGTCTACCTCAGAGCCGTGCTGCCGCTGTTCAGGGTTGAAACCCAAGCACTATGTTGGTGAGCTACGACATAAATCACTACATCGCCATAACCCCTGAATATAACATTACTAGCAATGTTAACAGACACACACAAACATGGTTGTACATCTAGTACATTTCATAAACAAATACACATATATATATATTGTTTGGCGCTCATAGAAGTAGGGGTAAGAATTAGAGACTAGAGGACGCAATAGACAACATAAAAATTAAAAGCTATAGTAACTGACCGGGATTTGAACGTGTCACCTCCAAATGACGAGAGCGTCTAATTGCAGGAACAAGTCTACCTCTACGCATGACCAACTAGACAGCCCTATATAACTTTCAATTGTTATGTTTAGTGCGTCCTCTAGTCTCTAATTCTTACCCCTATTTCTATAGTGCCGAACAATACGTGTGTATTTATTTATGAACTGTCTTAGTGGCCTCAAAGGGTTCCCCAATTGATACATAATAGACAAATCGTTGTGAATGGATGTGTTGCAAGGAAAATTGAATGGGGTATGTGCAAGAGGAAGAAAATGTTATATGATGGCGAACTGCATCAAGAGATGGGCTAGAAGCCGCCTGTATGGGTTGCGGGACAGACGGTGTTGAAGACTCATTACTACTTTTTCTTTCACCCTTTTTGGGGGGCATAGATCCATAACCAACTCACTCCAAGAGGATATCCTTAACTATTCCATGTCCTCTCCATATTATTAATTTCTGTTGAAAACTTGTTAAACCGAGCTTTATTGCGGAGATTGCACTTGGCGATGGGTGCTCTAAAGGAGATAGTTTTAGTCGTGCGAAATTAATTTGAATTTAGGCGAAGCTTCCAGCTGAAATGTAACCTACCTGGTGCAGATGTTAGGGAGGAGACTCGCAGAGTTAGCCGATTGATCATTACTTACGGGTTGAACTATTATAGCACGCAGGAGATAGAGAAATAGAATGGAACAGGCGTCCATGAAACATCACCAGAAGGCAACGGATGCGAGGCCTGCCGCGGTCTGATCGATGAACTGTTCCCCGGTGGGAGAAATTATAGGCAAAATAAATACTCATCCTTCGCACATTGATAGCTCTTAATATCTCCATCACGTGCGTGGACACCGACGGCCGTGAGATTGAAATGACGCAACAGTTGGCCGGAGAGAGCTGCACGTGCAGAGTCTAGCAGTGGCAGTTTTTCTGTGACCGAAACCAGCCCATAGCGTGAGTCTTGGTCAGTATTGGGGAATTCCTGTCAAATTAAACGTTAGGTCTGACTTAAGATATATATTCAGCCAAGCCTGATATACAGAAGCGAATCGTAACAATTAGCAGACAAATGAAAAATTATGTAGAAGCTGTGGAGATGTGGTTTGACAGAAGAATGATGAGTACACCGTGGACAGATAGAAAGAACAATGAAGATATCTTGAAAACAAGTTAACTCACAAAAGGATCTGGCTATTTAGATCAAAAGAAGGCAATTCACATTATGTGTGCATGTTATGAGTTATAGTATGTCGTCACAACGGGAACTTTTTGAGGGGAGAAGATGTGAGAGGAGGCCATAAGAGGAGATGCTGGACAATTTGACATAATAGCATGGAGGAACATCAGTATCAGAAATAGTTGGCAGCACATGAGATAGAGGGCTGTGGACAGACACAATCACCGAAGCCACACGGCATGGTCTGTAAGTTGAAGGTGATCTGACAGATGATGCGACCTTGCAGCTCTGATAGAACGGGAGGTCAGAATCTGCGGATATTTGCGAGACCTCCAGCTCAAGGCACGAGACCTGTGCTGCGGCCAGTAACTCGTAACCAAACGTTGGTTTCGTTGTAGTGATGATTTGCACCTGGTCTCTGTATAAACTGGTCATATCAATGCAGTCGTGAAGAAGGACACACTCATCACTGGTTCTTAAATTAGGATGAACAGACCAGCATGTCCTGCAAGGATTGGACGTGTCTAGCTGGTAAGTTGTTGAGTTCATGTTGAATTCTGGTGTGTTTCAATGGTCCAGATATCACAGTTCAATAGAAAACCGTCGGAGCACAACCGGCTCACTTGACAGACGAACGGAGATGAAGATAAAGACGTTGAAGTACACGTGTTTATTTGGCCAGGTGGCGGCGTTAGGTAGGTAGATGCTAGACAACAGAACAGTTAAAAACATGTTTAGACATACGGAATTGCAGTCACTTCGATCGACATGTAGATAACAATATATATAACATCTGATTTCACGCTTTGGTAGTTTCCTGGATCATTTAGTTTCCCGCTAAAAAGACTGATTCGAAACAGCAGATGTTTTTGTGGGTGTGCCTTCTGTAGGATCACAGGTCGTGCACGTGCTAACGTCCGACTCCACGTGCCGTTGATTGCCTAGTGTAATGCGAAATAGTCCACTGTTTCGGCGGAGTTTCTCTAGGCCAGGTCTGGCGGTTCATTTGCAAGTCTGTTGTGTATCACGGCGCACATGGTGAGTGACTGAAATGGATGGCTTGTTTACCTGCACGCCAAGTGTTTCCTGTGTTGTCGGCCACGTGGTCTGCATTGTGCCATGGCGGTATTCGTTTACTCACAGCAGGGGGCGCGATAACTTAGCGGCTTGCACACTGTCCCGGTGGTCCTGGGTTCACAATCGTTGGAGGCGGGGTTATTTCGTGGCCACGTGTCTCCGAGGTCGGTCCGGTCTCAGACAGAAGCTGTTCTAGGAGGTCAAGCTGCAGCCGTGATGCTGACCATATCACCCAGTGAGAGTGACCTTTCTTCGAGAAAATTTTGGCCTGACACCATATCACTAGTTACCACAATAGCGTGAAACGGGGTTCCTTTATCTCTCTATAGCACTGGGTTCATTTATCTATCTATAGCACGGGGGTTCATTTATCTGTCTATAGTACGGGGGTTCCTTTATCTATCTATAGCACTGGGTTCATTTATCTGTCTATAGCACGGGGGTTCCTTTAACTGTCTATAGCACGGGGGTTCCTTTATCTATCTATAGCACTGGGTTCATTTATCTGTCTATAGCATGGGGGTTCATTTATCTATCTATAGCACTGGGTTCATTTATCTATCTATAGCACGGGGGTTCATTTATCTGTCTATAGCATGGGGGTTCATTTATCTATCTATAGCACTGGGTTCATTTATCTGTCTATAGCACGGGGGTTCCTTTAACTGTCTATAGCACGGTGTTTACTTTATCTGTCTATAGCACGGTGTTTCCCTAACGGTATAGCTTCCCTGTGTGTCTGGCTTTACCCGTCCTTAATATCCGAAGACACCCGGGAAGGTTAATCCGGTCAACAAATGCCCACAGAAGTCGGATGTGTCGGCCTAAAGGCGCAGTATCACAGCTCTGCTGTAAACAGGCACAACGCAATCACGTCCGAAAAGACTTTCCGGGTTAAGGCAGAAGAAGATGAAGATATCCGAAGACCTTTAATTGCATGCAGTCATCTCTGCAGCTGTGTTCCTAGGCATTTGGTCGAGCCAGTGGTCTGTCAAATCTAGTGTGTGTTTCCTTAAGGACAGTGACCTATATGCCACATGGCGTTTAGACAGAATGACGTCATCGGAAAAGGCGATAGAAAATCATATAGGGAAAACCCCACAAGAAGCTAGGAAACTGTCGGTAAAC